>JZLH01S0046614.1:13078-33921 GCA_001188425.1 Eucidaris tribuloides
GGACACCAAAGAAAAAAGGGCGAAACACCCTGCTCTCAAATCTCGCCGGTACTCACACAGTAAATTCAGCAGCTTGCCGCGCCGGCACAAATTTCTTACCCCCACTGAATAAAAGCCCCTATACGCCCCGCACGTGAGGGGCATAGCTCACTTGCCTTCGCTGCCATGCTTCGAAATCACTTTTTACCCGTTCTAATCACTCTGGTGGACAACGCCTGGAAATTTTTGGATATAAATGGCACTTGGCACAGTGCATGTATTAATGTGTACATCATATCAACACTAGAGGTGTTTTAAAGGGATGCACCGCTACATAATGCATGTACGTTCAAATTACCATGTTCGCTTGCCGCTTACAAAGGACCATGGAAGCGACACAATCGTGGAGCTGCAAACAGAAATTGGCCGACGTTGAATGTAGGGGCTATTGTCAGTTAGGTGCAGTTTCGCAACTTGTCTTCAGAGGTGAATGCGTGCTGCGTAGGCGAAATAGTACACAATTCGTCAGAGAACCGCATACCGTTTTCTGAAAGTTATATCGGGTATTCCGCAAATATTACCTGAAAAGCCAGGCCACTTCCGAAAATATCACCGATATGCCAAAAACTTTTCAGGTCACCTTTAAAAAGAACAAACTGAATTGCAACAAATGCTAAATCTAAACTCTCATGACTGTTTTTATAACAACGCCCGTGGCAGGGAACTTTACGACACTAGCACACATTGCCTTCTTGCCCGGAGAGCAAATAAATCTCTGCTTTTGGGGCTAAGTGAAAATATACGGAAATCAATTATATACTTCCCACAATAAGGACAAAGTTAAAGAAATGTCAAAATTCTAAAATCAAGAAAGGTATCAAAAGACTGTTTTGCAAAATTCAAAAATTTCAATTTTGTATATAATTCCAAATTGAGTAGAATTAGTCTGTAAGAAACACTTTCAACAAGAAACAGTAGGAACCCACGTATATAAAAGAGGTCGGATATAAAGCAAGACTTCGCATAAACAAAAGTGATTTTCAGGTCGCGCAACTCTAATTATGTAAAGTCTTTGTTTTAGTACCAAGATAAAAAGTGAGGAACCTCGATATGACAAGTACTTGGTCCATGGTTTTTCGGTCCTTGTTCAAACAGGTTCCCCTGTACTATCTCACCAATTAGCACGCAACATTTGTTCACAAATAGGCCAAAGAAAAAATTTTTGTTTGTGCAACTAAATGAATGAAAACAAAAAGTTTTCTTGCCTGATTGGGCAACACGCAGCCAAAAAGAATACTGCCCCCCCCCCCCCCCCCATGAGACAAAAGGGCGCATAACTGACTTTAGGTATGTTCTGGAGATACTTGAGCAAAAATAAAATTTTGTTTCAACAGCGTAAAAGCCACTATTAACAGTAAAAACAAAATTAACACGCGAATCTATGAAACGAAAGGGACACTTCTAGATTACAAGGAATTATTTTTTCTTTCTGCAGTAGTTAAAGACATGATATACTGAGTCCCCAACCTACCACTATCATAACTCAACCTCTCTTTTAGAACAAAAAAATGTCAGTTTTGCACCTTTGTGCATGGAGGGGGGAAGAGCAGAAAATAGTGTGGAGGCCCCTGCCATGAGGATCATGAAAAAATCACACTTTCTTTCTTCTTATAGGAGTTTTTACATCAAAAAAGCCAGAACAACCAAAAAAACAGCAGAAAAAGCAACTCTCGTGAGTGTTTAGTGAATTTTCCACATCATAAATCTATATTGTTATTATCAGTTTAATATATATTGTAAATGAAAGAGTATAATTGTTAATGCAAAATGAATGTAAATGATGAATATACACATGTAATGTTCAGGATTAAAATATGTTTGCAAAATGGAAATTTAACTCAAATGTGTCTGTATTAAATTATCATTATTCTACATAATGGATGATTGCTTTCTGTAGTTTGCAAAGTAGAGGGAAATCCCATTAACACACCAAAACCCACTACACCCGAACCAAGTTTAAAAAAAAAGTGTCCTGAATAGAAACCACAGCATATAGCATATTGTATTTTACTACCTCATATGACAGTACATGTACTATGTATTGTGGAAATTTGGAATACTCACCCAAAATAACTTTGTACCAGAACCTTATTGGAGAAAAGCTCTAATATAAATGGCATTTAATTTGATGATGAATTGGATGGGGGTTTGTCGTATTCAATGGAAGCTGAGATGGAATATTGATTTGATGATCTAGTTTGGTCGTCATCTGTTTTGTCATTGACACGAGAAAAGACTAATTGATTGAAAATCAAAAGTTACCACCATCAGACAATCATTTAGAACTGTTGTAAACTGTGAGGGAACAATGACAGAAGCACTAATTGTTCTTTCAATTAACATGTTTTAAAGAATTTTTGTCCTTTGTTCCATTTATAAGAAAATGCTAATGTATGTAAATGGTTGGCTTCAATGTGTACAACTCTTTCTTTGAAAGCATAATAATAAAATAAATAGTAATATAATAATAACGTCTATTTAAAACAAAAACAGGTAGCCACCTTCAGATCTGATAGGACTTGCTCTTCCAGAAGGGCCCTGAACATTAACATAACAATGAATTATTATGGCATGACATGAAGCCACTGTTATGTATTTATTGTACACTAAAGCATTACTTATTAAAAGCGCTTCAGAAAAAGGAGAAGAAAACAAAGAAGGAAGAAAAAAAGAGAACGAAAAAAACCCAAAGAAATAAAAAGTGGTGGTGGTGCTTGCGATAGAACGCAGAAAGATAAGTTGAGATACCCATTAAAAATAAGACACAAAGCTGGAAAGAAGAAAGAAGAAGAAGAAGGAACGATGAATGAAAAGAACAAACGTAAAAAGGAAAGAAAGAGAAAAAGAGGAGAAAAGAAAAAAAAACAATTTAAGGACAAGAATGTACCATGCAAAAATACAACTATACATTGCAATGCAAAAAAAACATTGAAGGGTCAAACTTAAATATCTCTGTACCACTAGAACTGGGTTTTTTTTTTTTGTGTGTGGTGTGGTGTGTTTTGGGGATTTGTTACTGTCTCTAGAGTAATGCTTGGTTATACATGTACATGTAATAGCAAATATCCCTAACACTCCTATAATAAAATCCCGTTTTTACCTCGTGCAAATGAAGATCACAATATAACGTATTAAAAGTTAATCAATGATTGAGTAACACTATGAAAATGGCTTCGAGAAGCAAAATGACGTTGAAAAGCATATAACCAACTAATACACTAAGCTTGAAAGGATGTGTAAATATATTTAGTTTAGCGTAAGGAAAAAGAATCAAAGCATGAACATACCAGCATTTATTTCTCTTGAGGCCTGATATAATAAATCCATAGAAAGGCTTAAACACACAGATTTGGCCTGCTAACAAGGGAATAATTGCAGCAGTTATTTTTAAGAATGATTCAAGCGTGTGACCCCCAAATTTCACGCAGCAGAATACACACATAACTTGAATTCTAGAACAGTTTCAGCCCAAGTTGAAGACTACCCCCAATCATTCTATTTACCTTTTAATGTATTAAAAACATGTTGAACATTTCCATATAATCTATTGTCGCATATAAGGAAATTCATTCGTTTACATGCATGAAATAGAATACAATAATACAATACCAAATAAAATTGGGATGATAATACACATAAATGGTTAAAGCCAAAACATATTACGAAAAAGCAGATTTTATTTATTTTAGGTTTGAATGTTTACTTTATTTTTATTAAACAAAACACTGTTTAAGAAAAATCAACAACAATAACAACTAAGCCAACAAAATATATTATATCAGTTTAAATACATTTTAAGTGAGAACGTGGACGGTGGCTGTGTAACATGTTGTGGAAGAAACATTCTGAAATATGATAAAACACTCCTCAAAAAAGTTTGGAAATCTGAGTTTGATACAATAATTTCTCCTTTTATTAGACGTAATTCAATGCGCTTGATAAAATCAGAACAGATCGTTATAATTTTCTTTCAATATACACCTACTTGTTATGATATTATGCCATAGGGAAGAAGCAAAGTTGTATTAATATATAAATAAAAGATAAAGGTGAAAATTGAAAAGCTAGCAAAATAAACACCGAGATTTGAAACTTTATTTGACCAGAGAGTTTACGCATTGTAATGTCTTTGAATATCTTATGTTTCATTTGGAATATAGAACTAGCAGATTCTCTTTCTCAATAGTTTTAAACAAAATATGATATCTGTTTTTCAACCAAATTGGGGAATAACTTTCATCAGTTCATTGGTCACACTTTAATACGCAAAATCGATAAAGTCATAAATAGAGACTGTAAGCTCGAGCATCAGAAGATTTTTGTCTGTATTAACTCTTTTTTTCTAAACGTTTACCGGAGTGATTTATCATTGAATTCAACCATATTTCATCTGAGAGTATATCTGCACTGATAAACTGCAAGTAATTCTAAGCACCACTAAATTTTAAATCTTGTTAAGCACAAAATTGTAACATTTTGCTAAACAAAAATAATACAACCAACATAACATAATCAATGATACTATTTGCCACAAAATTAAAATTTACACAGCTGTTTTTTTTTAAGCATTACACGCATCGGTTGTCCCGATCAGAATCGCCCTAGCATATTTTCTGGCAGAAGGGCCTCCAAACAAGTATTTTTTTTCATAATTTGAGAGAATATTGTCCTTATTTGATATTTGCACTTAACAGACTGACAGAAGGATTCAGAAATATCACACTACTTTGATTTCATGTGAAAAGAAGGCCAATGGGTTTCAAGTTAAGGGCAATTAAAGGTTAAGGCCCTTCTGCCGGGAACACTGTGCTAAGGCCTTTCTGCCGACAACCAGCGACATATCAAGAATATCCACATATCTCTAAACGTAAAAATCGTCATATATTTACTTTCAAAATAATTCTTCCCTGTAAAAACTCATTTCAAATGTGGCAGCTGTAAGAATTATGTTCAATAAACAATCTGATAAATAAGTTAATTAATCCATGAAAGTTTTGTGTTTTATGCACAAATTGTCGAATTGTGCATGAACATATAATATGGACTCAGAGTTTCAATATCAATATAGACACACGCGAGCGCACACCACATTATTGTGGGCAAATATGAAGTTTTTTTCAACCACTCTAATTGTAAAGTAGTTTTCAAGCACTTTCGTTAAACGTAAAACTGGCACCGCCATAAGACATAAACACACACCCATCCACACAGACACCGATGATGACCACACAAACACACACCAGTGACAGCACCATCGCACACACACAACACGACACATCCACACAACAACACCACACACACGACACACACACACACACACCACACACACACAAAGACACACCACAGCACACAAACACACACACACAACACACACACAATAACACACATACGAAAAACAAAACTAATCAATTGCATAGAATGATTTCAATCGCGGACTTACGTGATTCTAGATTCTATTCAAAATATGATTAGAATCTAACCAGTTAGTATGAACGAATCTATTCAAAAGTTGAATAGGACTGTCGTAAGTCCCCCATTAAGATCCTATCAAACACATTTGATTAGTTGTTTTTAGCAGTGCACAAATCACACACACACACATACACTAGCGCGTATAATTATACAAGTGCGTATCCAAAACACGCGGACAAAGATTGAAATTTCAAATATTTGACGAATTATGTTTAGCTTTTCAACAACAAAGTGCAGTAAGTAACACCTTAAGCCACTTATAATTTTTCTTTATCAATGATAATTCACGAATAAATAAGATCTTTGGACAATAGGAGATGGGTGGCTTTGATAGATTAGTATCATATACTCACGTTGGTGTAAAGCTAACGACAATCTCACAAATTTGAAATTAATATCTCGTTGCGTTTTGTTGTGTTTTATTTGTTTGTTATACGCGGCTGTACTCTTGCTGAGCACGATAAATAAAACATTTGGCAATAATTAAAATCGTCAAAGTTAAAAGAAACACATCCACCCCACCCCTACTCTTTTGATAGATATACATATGCCTCTATTTGGTATGCATTGTCCGGGTCCTCGTTCTCCGTTATATAGGCATTGATATCCCGTGGGCACTCCAGTAGAGTTCCCGTCGCCTCCATACAGTGGAATGGTACCATGACTCTGACTGTAAAATTGACAGAGAAGACGACACCAGTATAAACTCTGTAGAATTATGTAGATAAATTAATAAAGACCGTAGTTGTTAATCATTTTTGACAAGTACAATCAGAAAATGGTCATAGCTGATGATACGATTGCAAAAGTAACCACGCTTTTAGATTTAGTTTGAATTGTCAAAAAATCTTTGAAAAACGAACCTCGATAAAACCAAAACAAATTAACCAGGAATAATGGGTTTCTAATAGGCATAACTATTCCACAGTCGATCCCAAGCAGTGAGAAAATTACCATTTTATATGCAAACGCGCTATAATTGCTCATAGATTGATTTTGTGAATCTCGACTAAAATTAAATTTAATATTTAGCATGAAGATCTAAAAGTATCATTGTACTCCGTGTGACATAAAAAAGTGAAAATGCCAGATAAATGAGCGAGTATAAGTTATTTAAATGAAAGTCAGCCAAATGAGCGACGTGAGTGACTAATAACTAACATAGGAGAAGATCTCTTACAAACACTATTTTAAAGAAACAAAGTGACGTTACCGCTTGACGATTGTTGAATCGCTTTTCAGTACCACACTCGGGAAATAAAGTTTTTTAACATTTAACCTGTATTTGTACGTTCAATGGTAGCTGGGAGGGTTTAATTACCTGTTGAGGTTCTTACGGCCAAGGTACCAGCAAGGCGTATACCTAAAAGTGGAAACAAGGGGAAGAATTTACGATTTTAAGAACTATGTACATGATAAAAAAAGCATGGGACTTACTGAAAAGACCATCCTCTGCCTGACTGTCTGAGCCGTGTTAAATGAAATGCTACAATAAAAAGCTGCTGCTGCTATGTATTACTCACTAACTACACTACTGCTTACTCCTTACTTCTACCAAAGTCACTGCTACTACTACTACTACTACTACTACTACTTCTCAACTATACTACTCTACTACTACAACCTACTACTGCTGACACTCCCTGTACTACTAATACTGGTCTACTACTACTACTACTACTGACTATTACTACTTCTACCAGCCTAGCTGGCTACTTTTACTACTACTTCTAGTACTACTACTAAATCTACATACTCCTACCACTACACTTCTGCCACTAACCAGGCCCAACTAATTACTACTACTACACATACTACTACTACACTACTACTTACTACTACTACTACTACTACATACTACTACACTACTACTAACAAACTACTATAACTACTACTATCCACTACTACTACTACTAACATGCACTACTACTAGCTACACTATACTACTACTACTACTACTTCTAACTACTGATACTACTACTTCTACTACTACTAAACTATACTACCTACACAGTAACTACTACTACTACTACTACTACTACTAACTATCTACTACTGCTAAAACACTTCCTACTACTACTAACTACTATCATTACTAAACCTACTAACTGCTGCTACTGCCTAACACTACTACTACTACTAAAAACTATACTAGCTACTACTACTACTTCATACTTACTACCACTTCTACTACTAACTAACTACCTGTCTATTACTCCAGAAAACATACGGCTGGCTACTCCAACTAACTGCTGCTAGCTACTACTAACTAATCCCTATACTACTACTGACTACTACTAGCTAGCTACTTCTACTACTCCCACCAAGTATTGTTACTTTTATAAACCATAATACTATAACTACTCGTACTTTTTCTATTACCGACCGACTACTATTAGTACTTGTACAACTATACTAAGCACCCAGGCGTGGCACAACTGTGAGAAGGGGCGTCGTCGATCCAGTGGGAGGCCTGGGGGCACCCCCTCCACCTAATGAAAACTATAGAGAGCAAAACATATCCGCTCCCTCTACCACCGCGCCAATAATTTCGACAATTAAAAATAAGTCAAGAAACGTAATGCAAGATTATGTGTAAAAAGCAATGCAAGGCAGCTATTTAATTAATTCCTACCAAATCATACAAAACCTTTCCGTTTATTTTCGGCAGCGCGTTCGCCGCCCAAATTTTCGATAATTGTAAAATGCGTTACATTTTCCTTTCCCCCCCCCCCCCCGAAAGCTTTAATGGAAGCGCCGCTGACTATGTGAAGTTGGGTTTATAGTAGTGTTTCATCGTTTTGCTTGTCGAGGTAACTGTTTGCGTCTACTGGATATATTATTAAGTCGGACTAATACACTTTGCCGTTAAAAACCTCCAGAGAGTATTATTCATAACTCTCCTTGTATGTTTCTAAGCACTGCTGTGTCACCGGACCTTAATATCAGTATATACATACTGGAGATTAAACAAAAACTCACCCAAGGACATGAAGGAGTAAAATTTGATTTTCGTCTATAAACATCCAGGAAATTTCGACCTAGACGGCTTAGTTAAGCGTATAATTTATGATAATTGTCGAGGCCTCATTTAAAATGCAGACGCTTGATGTTTGCGTGTCTGAGGTGTCACAATGTTTAAATCGATTAATAAACAGTCATGAAGAAAACAGAAAATTATATGTGCTAAGCTGTACTATTATCAGCATCGATGATAGACCATTAAAACCAATCACTGTACAGCAACGGGCGTACGATCCCGAAATGGAGGGGTGAGGGGCAAACGTATCGATCTGCCCCCCCCCCCACCCAACTAATTTGACAACTGGAAAATACCGTAATGCAACGATACGGCACGCTCTATTCATTTGGGGCGAGTGCGACCAAAATTTTTGACATTTTTATTACTTTTGTTCCCCCCCCCCCCCTTCCCTCTCTATCCGGAAAAAAAGGATAAACGCCGCGCTTTACAAAGCACTCTAAAATAACAAGGTCAAATGACTCGGAAAAGGGTCCGTTGGGGTCACACCTGACCCCTTTCTAAACCCCAATCCCTTCCGAGGGTGGGGCTCTCGAAAGTATTATACGATGGGCGACTTTAATAATAAACAATACCCATGGTGTGACCAAAGAGCTATTGGTGTGACTGAGTCCGTCGAGTGTCAATGACGTCATACGGCGGCGCACAAGCACGCAACCACCAATCACATTGAGCAAACTCGGCGCCTGTGAGCTCACCTGGAAACGTTCTCTGTCGTAATCGGCATCGGTCACCAGAAATCAAAGACTATTAGGAAAACACGAGAAGAGAAACAGGAAAATATTACTTCAGCTTTGCAGAACTAATCAAAATTCTAGAAGGTCGCCCTTTAAAAAAGTAGGCGTCAATGCGACTTCTTTAGCTCAAGTTTATGCGATCACTGCAGCGCTCAGTTTCATCCATCGCCGAAATAATTGAACAAGAATTGACTGATTTCAACGTTCAATTCCGCTTTTTTACATTTAAAAATAAATTGATTATCCGTCGTTATTCCTTGCAATTTCAGGTTATTAATTCAAGATTCGAAAAAACGGCACAAGATATGTACAAGAAGGGGAAAAGGCGGATTCCGTCAGTGAAACATAAGAGTTTCGTTGATTGCAGAGGTAAGAATGTCCAGTGCAGAATATAATGGAAATAGAAAAGGAAATAATTATATAGATGAAATACGGATGTATAGCTTAGTACTTTCCCCACGATTAAATCAGAAATGATTCTTTCTCCTGAAGCAAAATTTGATCGATTTCGAAATACCAGCAATATGTAAAGATTTTCAAAAGGACTAACACGTTGAATCTTAGGTCAAAAATCGTTCACCCAACCGCTACATTCGGGAAAGCTTTGCCCTTTAAAAAAGTATGAATTTATAAAACAACTGAATTTCGCTGTAAATTTTCGGAGCAATTTCGCCTATTGTGAAGTCATTTCATAAATAAACATATGCGGTCACGCCCATAATTGTAACACTAGCACCTAAACTAGTAGGAAGGAAACGGGTTATAGCCGTCCACCCATAGATTTTTACCTTTAAAGCAAAGTTCACCCTGCCACGTCAAGTTGTTTTAATAAAATCAGAACAATGAGAGAAATAATTGTCAATAAAATAATTTCATGCAATATAAAATATCCAGTATATTCACTTTTAAATGGTTGCATAAGATAATCGAATGGGTTTTTCATGGAAGCCATGTTGAAATAATGTTCTTAATAACATATTGAATTGCACAAATCAGTAAAATCATTTTCAAATTTGCATGTGACGTCACAAAATTGAAAAAAACTTTGAAACTTGCAATAAAGTATGTTATTCTCAATTGGTGGATTCAGTAAAACTTCAAATTAATCAGTTTCGTGTCATTTTCTGACAGGCTTTTATTAAAACCAATCTTGACGTCAGGAAATGAAAACTTGCCTTATAAGTTATTTTTCCTTATAAAATATATTAAAGATCACCAATATGCCATAATTTGAAAAGTACAAAAAACAAAAAAAAACTTTTCAGAACTTCGTTTCAGAGCATTCACACAAACATAAACGATAAAATTATAGCTCATACATTTGAATGGTAAATTGATAATCATGCCTTTAAAAAACGGCTACACCGCAGGGAATGATGCCATAGGTCAAAAGGCGCCCCAAACTCCGCCAGAAAAATTACAAAAAACACGGAAAATCGGAGGAGGATGCAGTGTAATCATCAAAGAAAATTTAGTTGGTTGGATTTCTACCCCCCCCCAACCCCGCCCACCACCCCGGCGACAACCCCCTGAAGGCTTCATTGTCGTTCTCTCTCTTTTCCCATCGTTTTACAAAGTCCAAGGTAAATACCTGGAAATGGTTGGGACTGAATCATAAACACGTGTACTGATCAATCCGTTATAGCAGCAATTTGAATCTGGCGAATACTCGAATTCGGATCGACATAAAACGCTGCGGCGCAGAACAGACAAAAAAAAGGCGTCCGGCGGTAATCTGGTATGTGACGGCGGGCATCAATTCCGGCGTGACCGACTGAGTAGGAGGACCTGAATCTGTGGAAACACGAAAAACACAAAAAGAAAGGCACATATTAAGTTTAGCTCTGTTTCACAGCGGCGGATCTACTGGGTTAGAAAGGGTTTAATCGCCCCGCCCCCCCCCCCAAAAAAAATAAGCCCGGGCTGCTAAGTGCAAAATCATTCAAGAAAAACATTTCCCCTGCCATTATTTATCAAGGGGCGTCGATCCATTTTTCGGATGGGGGGGGGGGCAATTGGCAAAAAATGTGAAAATCTGATGCGCGCCAAGTTGCCGAATTGCAATATAAAATTCAAAATTTGTTATGTTTACCTAGTATTTTTTAATCGCTAAGTTTAATGGTTTTGTAGTGTTTTCCAATGCATTTTCAACAATCCTAGCATTACTTACTCGTTATGAATTTTTCAAGTTGTAAAAATCATTCGGGAGGGGGGGACAAATCGAAATATGTTTGCCACTTCAATACTTTCAATTGGGGTGGCGACTGTCCCCCTTGCCCCGTATGTTATGAAACAACCATGAAAGCCCCACTAAACATTTCTCGGTCGCTTCGCTCGCTCGCGACATTGATAAAAGGTAAATGTGTATGTGTGTTAGTACTATGTCTGGATAATACACTTAAGCCTATCGTGGGTTTCAAAATAGTCAAGAATCGCCGAGAAGGTGAATAACCCACCCCCCCCCTCCTGTCAGACTCTCCCTGAGGCCCCCACTTCGCTCCGCTACGCGGCTCGTGAGTGATTCCCAATCGTCGAGGGTCCACCCCCCCCCCCTTAGCCAAAAGCTACATCCGCCCCTGGTTCTATTCCCTAACACAACAAAACCGCCACAAACAATGATCTCAAATGTCACAAACTTTAAATTTTCATTAAATTAATAAAGAAAAAAAAAAAAAAAATAATACTATTGGCATTTCTTCTTTATGAATATCCATTAATTCGTTTCATCAAGAAATTGTACTATTGGAAAAATGTTTACGTGAATTAATTACCAATACGCGAACAATTCTTTGTCTATTCGTTTATTAAATTAAACTTGTATTCTGAACTAGGAATTCATATATCTATTATAATGACATCTGAATTTGTACAATTTTTGTAGGTCTAAAATGAAAGCGCCATTTAATGAGGAGAATCGACGTGTTAGTTGCAACTCAGTCTTTAAAGAAGTCAAAGGGACGCTAGGGATCGGTGTCAGACATGAGACTCAAAGCATCATGATAGTGGAAACCCGTCGAAATTATCACGATTGAATGTCAAGAATTTGATTCCCAACGACGTTAGACAATCCCCCCAGTCTAAAGGCAACGACAGTCGCCACTGAGAAATCAGCGTTATAAGACTCGAAGAATTTGTATCATCTCAACAGACATATTGCTTGAATGAATCACGCAAAGTTAAGTTGAAATTGAAATGCTAAAATTTCATGAACAGCATATCAAACAATATTTTTCCTAAAAAATTATAACATTAACATTTTTTGCACGTGAACTTTTGCAAATTGTTAGAGTCTATCAACTAGAGTTAGTGACATGCATTGGGACACTGAAAAGCCTCAAGAACGCAAATGAGTTGAAATATATACCTACAGGTAACATACACCAGCTGGAAGGATCTCCCAGCTGGAAGGATTAGTCTGTAATTTGAATCAAACTTGAGACAAATTAGTATTTTAAATTGCTAGTCGGGGGCACGATAAAAAATAGGACCATATAGAGACCACACAGGTTTGGGCCTGCCCACGTGGATATTGCCATTAAAGTTATTTTAGAATGAAATCAAACATTTGACTACAAGACATTCCTTCATAGTTTACTTGATTGCTAGAGTAGTTTCAGCGCCAAGTTGAGGCTACCCACAATCATGTCATTACCCTTTTAACGGGTTTGATAGTGTAATAATTGCAATGTAATTTCTTCCAATTCATCGCGTCTCGATTTATTGCGGTTTTCTTTTCTTACTTTTCTTCTTCGTACTTTCCTTCTCTTTTTTTTTTTCTTCTTCTTCTTCTGCTTCTCTTCTTCCTTCTTCTCTTCTCTTTTTCTCTTTCCTTTTCTTTTCTTCTCTACTTCTTCTTCTTCTTCTTCTTCTTTCTCTTCTTCTTCTTTCATTCTTCTTCTTCTTCTTGCTTCTTCTCATGATCATCATCCTAATTCTCAGAAGAAGAAGAAGAAGAAGAAGAAAAGAAAAGAAAAGAAGAAAAAGAAGAAGAAGAAGAAGAAGAAGAAGAAGAAGAAGAAGAAGAAGAAGAAAAAAAAAAAGAGAAGGAAAAGACGAAGAAGAAAAGAAGAAAAGAAAACCGCAGAATAAATCGAGACGGATGAATTTGGAAGAAATTACATTGAATTATTACACTATCAAACACCGTTAAAGGTAAATGACATGATTGGGGGTAGTCCTCAACTTGGGCTGAAACTACTCTAGAATCAAGTAAACTATGCAAGGAATGTCTTGTAGTCAAATGTTGATTCATTCTAAAATAACTAATGTCAATATCCCACGTGGCAGGCAAACCTGTGTGGCTCTCTATATGGTCCTATTTTTATCGTGCCCCGATAGAATTAAAATACTATTATGTTCAAGTTTGATTCAAATTACAGACAAATCCTTCCAGCTGGGAGATCCATTCCAGCTGGTGTATAGTACCTGTAGGTATATATTTCAACTCATTTGGTTCTTGAGGCATTTTCAAGTGTTCCCAATCATGTCACTAACCTCTAAGTTGATAGACTCTAACAAGTGCAAAAGTTCACGTGCAAAAAATGTTAATGTTATAATTTTTTAGGAAAAATATTGTTTTGATATTGCTGTCATGAAATATTTAGCATTTCAATTTCAACTTAACTTTCGATGATTATCAAGCAATATGTCCTGTTTGAGATTGATACAAATTCTCGGAGTCTATAACGTGATATTCTCAGTGGGACTGTCGTTGCTTTGACTGTGGATTGTCTAACGTCGCTGGGAATCAAATCTTGACATTCAATCGTGATAATTTCGACGGGTTTCCCTCATCATGATGCTTTGAGTCTCATGTCTGACGCCGATCCCTAGCGTCCTTTGACTTCTTTAAAGAACTGAGTGCAACTACACGTCGATTCTCCTCATTAAAGGCGTTACATTAGACCTACAAAAATTGTACAAATCAAGTCATTATAATAGATATATGAATTCCTAGTTTCAGAATACAAGTTTAATTTAATAAACGAATAGACAAAAGAATTGTTCGGTAATTAATTCACGTAAACATTTTCCAATAGTACAATTTCTTGATGAAACGAATTAATGGATATTCATAAAGAAGAAATGCCAATAGTATTATTTTTTTTTTTTTTTTCTTTATTAATTTAATGAAAATTTAAAGTTTTGTTGACATTTGAGATATTGTTTGTGGCGAGCTTTGTGATGTAGGAATAGAACCTAGGGGCGGATGTAGCTTTTGGCTAAGGGGTGGGGGGGTGGACCCTCTGGACGATTGGAATCACTCACGAGCCGCGTAGCGGCGAGTGGGGGTCGGGAGAGTCTGACAGTGGAGGGGGGGGGGCGGTGGGGTTATTCACCTCTCGGCGATTCTTGCTATTTGAACCCACGATGGCTTAAGTGTATTATCGCAGACATAGTACTAACACACTAACAATTTTACCTTTGATTACAATGTGCGAGCGAGCGAGCGTACCGAGAATGTTTAGTGGGGCTTTCATGTTGTTCAATAACATACGGGGCAAAGGGACAGTCGCCACCCCAATGAAAGTATTGTAAGTGGCAAACATATGTGATTTGTCCCCCCCCTCCGGATTGATTTTTACAACGTTGAAAAATTCATAACGAGAGTAATGCTAGGATCTGTTGAAAATGCATTGGAAAACACTACAAAACCATTAAACTTAGTTAACAATACTTATGTAAACTAAACAATATTTTGAATTTTACTTATTGAATTCGGCACTTGGCGGGCGCATGCAAGATTTTCAATTTTGTTGCCATTGCCCCCCCCCCCCATCCGAAAAATGGATTCGACGCCCCCTTGATAAATATGGCAGGGGAAATGTTTTTCTTGAATGATTTTGCAGCTTAGCAGCCCGGTTATTTTTTTTGGGGGGGGGGCGGAGGGATTAACCCTCTACACCCAGTTAGCATCCGCCGCTGTGAACAGAGACTAAAATTAATTATGTGCCTTTCTTTTTGTGATTTTCGTGTTCCACAGATTCCGGTCCTCCTACCAGGTCGGTCACGCCGGAATGATGCCCGCCTCACCATACCAGATACCGCCTGGACGCCTTTTTTTGTCTGTCTGCGCCGCAGCGTTATGTCGATCCGATTCGAGTATTCGGCCTTTAGGATCACAATTGCTGCTATACGGATGTCAGTACACGTGTTTATGATTCAGTCCCAACCATTTCCAGGTATTTACCTTGGACTTTGTAAAAAGAGGGAAAAGAAGAGAACGACAATGAAGCCCAGGGGGTGTCGCCGGGGTGGGGCGGGGGGGGGGAGAAATCCAACAACTAAATTTCATGAATACACTGCATCCTCCTCCGATTTTCCGTGTTTTGTAAATTTCCGGCGGAGGGGGCAGCCTACGACCCCATGGCACCATCCCTGGTGTAGCCGTTATAAAGGCATTGATTATCAATATTACCAATTCAAATGTATGAGCTATAATTTTAATCGTTTATGTTGTATAATGCTCTGAAAACGAAGTCCTGAAAAGTTGTACTTCAAAATGAGCATTTGGTGATCTAATAATTTTATAAGGAAATAACTTAAAGGCAAAGTTCACCCTGACGTCAAGTTGGTTTTAATAAAAGCAGAAAATGAACGAAACATTAATGAAAGTTTTACGAAAATCCACCAGAGAATAACATACTTTTGCAGTTTCAAAGTTTCAATTTTGTGACGTCACATGCAAAATTTGAAAATGATTTTACATGTGCATTCAATATGTTATTAGAAACATTATTTCATACAGGCTTCCATGAAAAACCCATTCGATTATCATGAACCATTAAAAATGGCAATATATGGAATTTATATTGCATGACAATTATTATGACAATTATTTCTCTCATTGTTCTGCTTTTATTAAAACCAACTTGACGTCAGGGTGAACTTTGCCTTTAAAGGTAAAAAAATCTATGGGTGACCGCTATACCCGTTTCCCCTACTAGAGTGCTAGTGTTACAATTAAGAGCGTGACCGCATATGTTATTTATCCGAATGACTTCACCAAAGGCCGAAATGCTCCGAAAATTTACAGCGAATTCAGTTGTTTTAAATTCACTTTTTTAAAGGGCAAACTTTCACCCCGAAGAGGGTGGGTGAACGAAGTGAACACTAAGATTCAACGTGTTAGGTCCTTTGAAAATCTTACAATATTGCGGTATTTCGAAATCCGATCAAATTTTGCTTCAGGAGAAAGAATCATTCTGGATTTAAATTCGGAAAGTACTAAGACTATACATCCTATTTCATCTATATAATTATTCCTTTTCTATTTCCATAATTTGCACTGACATTCTTAACCTCTGCAATCAACTGAACTCTTATGTTTTCACTGACGGATCCGCCTTTATCCCCCTTCTCTGTTACATATCTTGTGCCGTTTCGAATTGAATAATAACCTGAAAATTGCAAAGGAAATACCGGATAATCACATTTATTTTTTAAATGTAAAAGCGAATTGAACGTTGAAATCAGTCATTCTTGTTCAATATTTCGGCGATGGATAAACTGAGCGCAGCAGGATCGCATAACTTGAGCTAAAGAATGTCGCATTGACGCCTACTTTTTTTAAAGGGCGACCTCTAGAATTTGATTAGTTGTGCAAAGTGAAGTAATATTTTCCTGTTTTCTCTTCTCGTGTTTTCCTAATAGTCTTTGACTGGTTGACCGAGCCGATACGACAGAGAACTTCAGGTGAGCTCACAGGCGCGGTGCAATGTGATTGGTTGCGTGCTGTGCGCGCCGTATGACGTCATGACACCTCGACGGACTCAGTCACACCAATAGCTCTTTGGTCACACCATGTGATTGATTATTAAAGTCGCACGTAATAATACTTCGAGAGCCCCCACCCTCGGAAGGGATGGGGTAGAAAGGGGGTCAGGGTGTGACCCCAACGGACCCTTTTCCGAGTCATTTGACCTTGTTATTTTAGAGTGCTGTAAAGGGGCGTTTATCCATTTTTTCCGGATAGAGAGGGAAGGGGGGGGGGGGGAACAAAAGTAATGAAAAATGTCAAAAAAATTTGGCGCACTCCGCCCCAAAATGAATAAGCGTGCCGTATCCTTGCATTACGGTTTTTCCAGTTGTCAAATTAGTGGGTCGGGGGGGGGGGGCAGATCGATACGTTTGCCCCTCACCCCTCCATTCGGGATCGACGCCCGTTGCTGTACAGTGATTGGTTTTAATGGTCTATCATCGATGTGATAATAGTACAGCTTAGCAGCATATTAATTTGTTGTTTTCTTCATGACTTTTTATTAATCGATTTAAACATTGTGCACACCTCAGACACGCAACATCAAAGGTCTGCATTTTTAAACTGAGCCTCGACAATATCATACAATTATACGCTTAACTCAAGCGTCTAGTCGAAATTTCCTGGATGTTTATAGACGAAATCAAATTTTACTCCTCATGTCCTTGGTGATTTTGTTTAATCTCCAGTATGTTATACTGATATTAAGGTCCGTGACACAGCAGTGCTAGAAACATACAAGAGAGTTATGAATAATACTCTCTGGAGGTTTTAACGGCAAAGTGTATTAGTCCGACTTCATAATATAGTCAGTAGACGCAAACAGTTACCTCGACAAGCAAAACGATGAAAACACTACTATAACCCAACTCACAGTCAGCGGCGTCCAGTTAAGTTTCGGGGGGGGGGGGGAAAGAAAAATGTCAACATTTTACAATATGAAAATTTGCGCGCGAAGCGTGCCGAAAAATCGGAAAGTTTGTATGTTTGGTAGAATATTAAACTAGTGCCTTGCATTGCTTTTTAACATAATCTTGCATTACGTTTCTTGACTTTTTTTAATTTGTCAAAATTATTGGCGCGGTAGAGGGGAGCGATATGTTTGCTCTCCTATAGTTTCATAGGGGAGGGGGTGCCCCCAGCCTCCCCGGGATCGACGACGCCCCTTCTCACAGTTGCCAGCCTGTGGCTTAGTTAGTTGTACAAGTACTAATAGTAGTCGTCGCGTAATAGAAAAAGTACGAGTAGTTATAGTATTATGGTATAAAAGTAACAATACGGTGGTAGTAGTAGAAGTAGTAGTAGTAGTAGTAGTAGTAGTAGTAGTAGTAGTAGTAGTAGCAGCAGTAGTAGGAGTAGCAGCAGTACTAGTAATAGAAGTAGTAGTAGTAGTAGAAGTGGTAGTAGTAGAAGTAGTAGTAGTAGCAGTAGTAGTAGTAGTAGTAGTAGTAGGAGTAGCAGCAGTAGTAGTAGTAATAGAAGTAGTAGTAGTAGTAGAAGTGGTAGTAGTAGAAGTAGTAGTAGTAGTAGTAGTAGTAGTAGTAGTAGTAGTAGTAGTAGTAGTAGTAGAAGTAGTAGTAGTAGTAGAAGTAGTAGTAGTAGTAGTAGTAGTAGTAGTAGTAGTAGTAGTAGTAGTAGTAGTGGAAGTAGTAGTAATAGTAGTTGTAGTAGTAGTAGTAGTAGTAGTAGTAGTAGTAGTAGTAGTAGTAGTAGTAGTAGTAGTAGTAGTAGTAGTAGTAGTAATAGTTGGCCTGGTAGTGGCAGAAGTGGTAGTGGTAGGAGTAGTAGAAGTAGTAGTACTAGAAGTAGTAGTAAAAGTAGCAGTAGGCCTGGTAGAAGTAGTAATAGTAGTAGTAGTAGTAGTAGTAGAAGTAGTAGTAGTACAGGAGTAGCAGTAGTAGTTGTAGTAGTAGAGTAGGAGTAGTAGAAGTAGTAGTAGTAGTAGTAGTAGTAGTAGCAGTACAGTGGTAGAAGTAGGAGTAGCAGTAGTAGTAGTAGTAGTAAAGCATAGCAGCAGCAGCTTAATTGTAGCATTTCATTTAAACACGGCTCAGACAGTCAGGCAGATATGCTTTTCAGTAAGTCCCATGCGATTTTATCATGTACATAGTTCTTAAATCGTAAATTCTTCCCTTGTTTCCACTTTAGGTAACGCTTGGCTGGTACCTGGCCCCGAAGAACCTCAAACAGGTAATTAAACCCTCCCAGTACCATTGCAACGTAACAACATACAGGTTAAATGTAATATCCCGAGTGTGGTACTGAAAAGGGTCAACATGGTCAAGGGTAACGTCACTTTGTTTCTTTAAAATAGTGTTTGTAAGGATCTTCTCTATTGTTAGTATAGTCACTCACGTCGCTCATTTGGCTGACTTTCATTTAAATAACTATACTCCCTCATTTATCTGTCATTTCACTTTTATGTCACACTGAGTACAATGATACTTTTAGATCTTATTAAATATTAAATTTAATTTTAGTCGAGTTCACAAAATCAATTATGACAATTATAGCGCGTTTTGATATCAAATGGTAATTTTCTCACTGCTTGGGATCGACTGTGAATAAGTTATGCCTATTATAAACCCATTATTCCTGGTTAATTTTGTTTTGGTTTTATCGAGTCACGTTTTCAAAGATTTTGACAATTCAAACTAAATCTAAAAGCGTGTTACTTTTTGCAATCGTATCATCAGCTATGACCATTTTCTGATTGTCACTTGTCAAAAATGATTAACAACTACCGGTCTTTATAATTATCTACATAATTACTACAGAGTATTATACTGTGTCGTCTTCTCTGTCATTTTACAGTCGAGTCATGCAGTACATCCACCTTTGATGAAGGCGACGGAACTCTACTGGAGTGCCCCACGGGATATCAATGCTATATAACGGATAACGGAGACCCGGACAATAGCATACCAAATAGAGGCATATGTATACCTATCAAAGAGTAGGGTGGGGTGGATGTGTTTCTTACTTTGACTATTTTAATTATTGCAAATGTTTAATTATCGTGCCTGGGCAGATGTACAGCGCGTATAAAAACAAATAAAACACAACAAAACGCAACGAGATTTAATTTCAAATTTGTGAAGATTGTGTTAGCTTTACACCAACGTGAGTACTGAGTACTAATACCTTAAAGCCACCCATCTCCTATTTCCAAGATCTTATTTATTCGTAATTATCATTGAAAAGAAAATTATAAGTGGCTTTAAGGTGTTACTACTCACTTTGGTGAAAAGCTAACATAATCGTCAAATATTTGAAATTTAATCTTGTCGCGTTTTTTGGATACGCACTGTATAATTATACGCGCGGTGTGTATGTGTGTGTGTGTGTTTGTGCACTCTAAAACAAACTAATCAAATTGTTTGATAGGAATCTTATGGGGGACTTACGACAGTCCTATTCAAATTTTGAATAGATTCGCTTCATACTTAACTAGATTCTAATCATATTTGAATAGAATCTAGAAATCACGTAAGTCCCCGATTGAAATGATTCCTATTCAAATTGATTAGTTTGTTTTTCGTATGTGTGTATGTGTGTGTTTGTGTGTGTGTGTTTGTGTGTGTGTGTGTCTTTGTGTGTGTGTGGTGTGTGTGTGTGTGTGTGTGTGTGTGTGTGTGTGTGTGTGTGTGTGTGTGTGTGTGTGTGTGTGTGTGTGTGTGTGTGTGTGTGTGTGTGTGTGTGTGTGTGTGTGTGTGTGTGTGTGTGTGTGTGTGTGTGTGTGTGTGTGTGTGTGTGTGTGTGTGTGTGTGTGTGTGTGTGTGTGTGTGTGTGTGTG
>JZLH01S0046614.1:33971-49048 GCA_001188425.1 Eucidaris tribuloides
GTGTGTTGTGTGTGTGTGTGTGTGTGTGTGTGTGTGTGTGTGTGTGTGTGTGTGTGTGTGTGTGTGTGTGTGTGTGTGCGATGGTGTGTCACGGTGTGTGTTTGTGTGTGTCATCATGGTGTCTGTGTGATGGTGTGTGTTTATGTCTATGCGTGCAAGTTTTAGTTAACAAAGCTGCTGAAAACTACTTTACAATTAAGAGTTGGTGAAAAAACTTCATATTTGCACAATAATGTTTGGCTCGCGTGTGTATATTGATATTGAACTCTGAGTCCATATTATATGTTCATGCACAATTCGACAATTATGTGCATAAAACACAAAACTTTCATGGATAATTAACTTATTTATCAATTGTTTATTGAAACAGAATTCTTACAGCTGCACATTTGAAATGAGCTTTTTACAGGGAAGAATTATTTTTAAAGTAAATATATGACGATTGCGTAGAGATATGTGGATATTTTGATATGTCGCTGGTTGTCCGGCAGAAAGGCCCTAGCACATGTTCCCAGCAGAAGGGCCTTAACCTTTAATTGCCTCTAACTTGAAACCCATTGGCTCTTTTCACATGAAATCAAAGTAGTGTGATATTTATGAATCCTTCTGTCAGTCTGTTAAGTGCAAATATCAAATAAGACAATATTTCTCAAATTAGAAAAAAAATACTGTTTAGGCCCTTCTGCCAGAAACATATGCTAGGGCCCGTCTGTCGGACAACCGATGGTGTAATGCTTAAAAAAAAACAGCTGTAAATTTTAATTTGTGGCAAATAGTATACCATTGTATGTTATGTTTTGTATTATTTTTGTTTAGCAAAATGTTACAATTTTGTGCTTAAAAGATTTAAATTATGGTGTTAGAATACTTGCAGTTTATCAGTGCAGATATACTCTCAGATGAAATATTTGAATTCAATGATAAATCCACTCCGGTAACGTTAGAAAAAAGATTAAATACAGACAAAAATCTTCTATGCTCGAGCTTACAGTCTCTATATGACTTTATCGATTTTGGTATTAAAGTGTGACCAATGAACTGATGAAATTATCCCAATTTTGGTTGAAAAAACAGATATCATATTTTGTTAAACTATAGAAGAAAGAGAATCTCTAGTCTAATTCCAAAATGAAACATAGAGATATTCAAAGACATACAATTGCTAAACTCCTCAAATAAGTTTCAAAATCTGGTGTTTATTTTGCAGCTTTTCAATTTACACCTTATCTCTTATTTATAACAAACTGTCTTTGCCCCTATGGCATAATCATAACAAGTAGGGTACTATTTGAAAGAAAATTAAACGATCTTTCTGATGTTATCAAGCATTGATTACGTCTAATAAAAGGGAGAAATAATCGATCAAACTCAGATTTCCAAACTTTTTTGAGGAGTTTATCAATACAGAATGTCTTCCCAACATGTTACACACCACCGTCACGTCTCACAAATGTTTTAAACTGATATTAATATATTTGTTGGTTAGTTGTTAATTTGTTGATTGCTAAACATGTTTTTTTAATAAAAAATAAAGAAACATCAAACCTAAAATAATAAAACATCTGCCGTAATATTGTTTTTGCTTTAACCATTTTGTGTAATCATCATCAAATTTTATTGTTATTGTATATTGTATTCTATTTCATGCATGTAAACGAAATGAATTTCCTTATGGACAATATATATATGAAATGTTCAACATGTTAAATACATTAAAGGTAAATAGAATGATTGGGGGTAGTCTTCAACTTGGGCTGAAACTGTTCTAGAATCAAGTTAATGCAAGGATTCTGCTGTGAAAATTTTGTGGTCACACGTTGACTCATTCTAAAATAACTGCTGCCAATATCCCTTGTAGCAGGCAAATCTGTTGTGTAGCTTTCTATGGGATTTATTTATATCAGGCCTCAAGAGAAATAAATGCTGGTATGTTCATGCTTGATTCTCCTTACGTAAACAAATATAAGACACATCCTTCAAGCTAGTGTATAGTTGGTATATGTTTCAACTCATTTGCTTCTCGAAGCATTTTCAAGTGTTCTCAATCATGTCATTAACTTTTAATACGTATATATTGTGATCTTCATTTGCACGAGGTAAAACGGGATTACATATAGAGGGATGTATTACATGTACATGTATAACCAAGCATTACTCAGAGACAGAAAAACAAACCCCAAAACACACACACACACACAACAAAAAAAAAACCCAGTTCAGTGGTACAGAGTATTTAAGTTTGACCCTCAATGTTTTTTTTTGCATTGCAATGTATAGTGTACTTAGATGTACTTCTTGTCCTTAAATTGTTTTTTTCCTCCTCCTTTTTCTTCTTCTTGTCCTTTTTACTTTGTCTTTTCATTCATCTTTCCCTTCTTCTTCTTCTTCTTCTTCCAGTGTGTTTATTTAATGTTATCTCAATTATCTTTCTGGTCTATCGCAAGCACCACCACCACTTTTTATTTTCTTTGTGTTTTCTTTCGTTCTCTTTTTCTTCCTTCTTTGTTTTCTTCTCCTTTTTCCTGAAGCGCTTATAAAGTAATGCTTAGTGTACAATAAAATAATAACAGTGGTTCAGCATGCCATAATAACATTTTATGTTATGCAGGGCCCGCTGGAAGAGCAGTCTATCAGACTGAAGTGGCTACCCTGGGTAAATAAGACATTACTATTATTATTATTATGCTCAAGAAAGAGGTACACATGAAGCAACCAAACATACAAGCACATAAATGAACAAAGGACAAAAACAAAAACATTAATGAAAGAACAAAGTGTTCTGTCATTGTTCCCTCAATGTACACATGCTAAATGATGTCTGATGGTAAGATTTCAATCAATTAGTCTTCGTCCAATGACAAAACAGATGACACAAACTAAATCATCAAATCAAAATCCCATTCAGCTTCATGAATACGACAAACCCCCATCCAATTCACATCAAATTAAATGCCATAATTAGAGCTTTTCTCCAAACAGGTCGGTACAAAGTATTTTGGTGATTATTCCAATTTCCACAATACATATACATGTACTGTCATATGAGGTGTAAAATACAAATGCTATATGTGTGGTTTCTATTTCAGACACTTTTTTTTTAAACTGGGGGAGGGGTGGTGTCAATTTATTTCCTCTACTTGCAAACTACAGAAAGCAACACCATTATAGAATAATATAAAATACAAGACACATTTGATTAAATTTCCATTGCAAACATATTTTAATCCTGAAATTACATGTAATAATTCATCATTACATCATTGCATTACATTATACTCTTCATTTACAAATATACAAAACTGATAATAACAATATAATTTATGATGTGGAAAATTCACTAACACTCACGAGAGTTGCTGCTGTTTTTGTTGCTGTTTTTTGATGTAAAGAACTCCATAAGAAAGAAAGAAAGTGTGATTTCATGATCCTCATGGCAGGGCTCCACACTATTCTGCCCCCCCCCCCTCCATGACAAAAGGGCAAAACTGACATTTTTTTTTTCAAAATTGAGTTATATAGTGTAGGGGACTCAGTATATCATGTTTAACACGCAGAAGAAAAAAAATATTAATTAGAAGTGTCCCTTTGTTTCATAATTCGCTTGTTAAAATGACACTGAATAGGGCTTTACGTGTTGAACAAAATATATTTTGCTCAATATCTCCAGAACACCTAAATGTCAGTTATGCCCTTTTGTCTATGGGGGGGGGGGGGGGGGCGAGTATTCTTTTGGCTGGTTGCCCAATCAGGCAAGAAACTTTTGTTTTCATTCATTTAGTTGCACAAACAAAATTTTTACTTGGCCTAGTGAACAAAATGCGTGCTAATTGTGAGATAGTACAGGGGAACCTGTTTTAACAAGGACCTAAAAACCATGACAATTACCTTGTCATATCAGGTTCCTCACTATATCAGCGTACTAAAACAAAGACACATAAAGAGTTGGGACCTGAAAAATCACTTTGTTATGCGAAGGTCTTGTTATATCCGACCTCTTTATAACGGGGTTCCACTGTACCTTGTTGAAAGTGTTTCTACAGACTCTACTCAATTGGAATTTATACAAAATTGAAACTTAATTGCAAAACAAGTCTTTGATACTTTCTTGATTTTAGAATTGAACATCTTTACTTGCCTTATTGGGGAAGTAAAATTGATTTCCGTATATTTTCACTTGCCCAAAAGCAGAATTTATTTGCCCCGGGCAAGAAGGCAAGTGCTAGTGTCAAATCCTGCTCACGGTGAAAAACAGTCATGAGAGTTTGATAGCATTTGTGCAATTCAGTTTGCTTTTAAAGGGACCGAAAAGTTGCATATCGTGATATTTTCGAAGTGGCCTGGCTCAGGTAATATTTGGGAATACCCGTATACTTTCAGAAAACGAGCGCGCACGAATTGTGTACATTTCCCTACGCAGCACGCATTCACCTGAAGAAAGGCGAACTGCACCCAACTGACAATAGCCCTACCTTCAACGGCAATTCTGTTTGCAGCTCCACGATTGTCGTTCCATGCGGCCTTGTAAAAGGGGCAAGCGAATGGTATTGAACGTACATGCATTATGAGCGGTGCATCCCTTTAAAACACTCTAGTGTTGATATGATGTACACAAATAATGCACAGTTCCAAGTGCATTACCAAAAATTATCCAGGGTTGTCACCAGAGTGATTTTAGAACCGGGTAAAAAGTGATTTCGAAGCATGGCAAGCGAAGCAAGTTGAGCTATGCCCCTCACGGCCGGGGGTATAGGGGCTTTATTCAGTGGGGGTAAGAAATTTGTGCCGGGCGGCAAGGCTGAAATTTACCGTGAGTACCGGGCGGAGATTTTGAGAGCAGGGTGGTTCCGCCCGGTGCCACCCACCGTGGTGACAACACTGAAATTATCAACACAAGTTTACTTTGAAATGGTTTCAAAATCATAAGGTGTAGTATATCTTCCAATACAAAGAATCCAAAGTGGAAATATTATAAATTCTTCAGTTAGCACAGTTCTTGCATGAACACCTGCTTGCAAACTTCAACCATCTTTTTTTTTTCATTTAGCAATAGGCAAATAAACTACTCAAGAGCAATTCTTTTTATCAATCTGTTCACAGAATTTTAATTTTAATTCGATAGTAAACTTACTGGGCAAAATAATTAAGAATAATAAAGATAGCAAAAAACAAATAAAAAATTGGGGCATGGGACGCAAACCAGCGATCTCAGGAAAAGAAGTCCTGCGATATACCACAGGAAATTGAACATATCCATCACGATCATGAATACCGACAACATCAAGTGGGTCCTTCTTCCAATACAAAATGAGAACCAATTCTCCCTATCAGGGTGTTTGGCAATAGAGGGCGCTCATGCCCAACCAGCATGTCAGTGTCCACATGTGCAGACTGTACGGTGGTATGACTGATTTTTCCCTGATGAATTCTCAAAATTCCATGATAATTATTTAACTTATTTCCAGTTTCACCATAGTCAGTCATCCAATGGATGTTGTTTTGATATGCAACAAAATATAACAGAGTCTGACTGACTACTTTTGATTTTTGGGCCATATCAAAATTCCCTGACTTTTCCCTTGATTTGAGGCATTTTTATCAAATTCCTGGACTTTTTTCCGGGACTGGAAAAAAAGTTAAATAATTTATCCCTGATTTCCCTGATGGGCTGGGAACCCTGATAGACATTATACAGGGGATGTATGCAAAATTCGCAAGTTTATGAAATAAGGCCAAAGTGTCACAAATTTGCTGTATCACTTTGTATCAAAATTTGTTGGGTGTGCATACCACAATTTTTAAACATGTCAATTTAAAGGGTCTTCTCAACTCATGTCTATGTATGGAACTAGAGGTTTGTTTGTATGTAAAGTTCTCTTGGACAAGCACCCCCTCTACTGCTGAAATACCGTACTGGCGATAAGGTCAATTCCACAATATGTTCAGCTGCATGTTCAACTAAAATAATAGACTGGCAATTCTGATTGGTAGATGGGATGAGATGCCTGGGTTATCTAACGGCGCACATGACTGGCTGGATGCTGCTGGAATCTTCCACTGCATAACCACAGGTAGGGCATGTGTAGGAGGGATCAGCCATGAAATTACTCTGCACACAAAAAGAAAATAGAACAGTGTGTAATCATTAGTATCTGTCATATCAAACTCACCAGAAAAATATGCATACTAATCCATATTCTTCAACATAAACAAAGAGAACGCAGTTCATGTTTGGTTTATGATTGTCACACTCAAGTCTGCTTATCCAATAAAAAGCTAAAACAAGTAATTCATTTTATATATCTGTGAAGCTGAATTTTTGCTCTAGATGCTTTCTGTTGATAAGCTGCATTGCATGTCAAAATCTCCATACCTTCTTCATTCCACCCCAACACACATATTCTATTCCAAATTTTCACTTTCATGCAACTTTATCATGATTCAATATGAATAGGTCAAGTTTTTCATATGGATGTATATTATTGCTGGGTCAGGGCTTGAAGCCGAAGTATAGTTTTAGTAAATGGTAGAACAAATTCTTTGCTTTTATGTTTTTTTCAGATAAACCTAAATTATCTATCAATACCCTGAAATTGCATGCTGAGAAACTGTTCATTTTTTCCAAAAACTATTCATATATAAAATATCAGGGGATGAGGGAACCCCAACAATTAACAAGTACACAAATTCTTCCAGCCAGGATGTACACTCCAGTTGGTGTGTATATTGGTACATGTTTCAACCTCATTAGTTCTTTAGGTATGTTTGACTTCTGTCAATCATGTCAATGCTCTTTAATATCTTAATCAGCAATTGTTTTGGTTTCATGGACTTAAAGTCTCATGGACCGTAACCAGTCTCAGGAACACTCTTGAGACAAATTTTTTTCCTGGTCTTTGTCTTGATCTTGACCTTCAGCCTTTTGAAAGTCTTAAATTTGGTCTCCGGATGCTTGGTCTTGACTTCAACAATGCTGATATTCGCACAAAGTCTAGTACATAGTAAAAATACACATAAAACTGGCAGAGATTGCTTCAGTTTATGTTACCTTGATACAATAATAGCAGAATATGTGTTGGCAACCGATTTCTTGTGGACATGTCGGCCACTCCCCACAGATGGCGCACTCAGCGTACAGGTGTCGGGGCCGGGGGGTGGCATCATGGCCACCGTGCTGCTTCAGAGTCGCGGACCCCATCAACCGACGGCGCACAACGTTGCGGATGCGGTGGACATTGATCAGAGGCAGGAGGAAGAAGAGGAATTCAGCAAACCCGTGCCACAGGAGCTCTCTGGTCATGAACTCAAAGGTGACCTGGAAGTGAAAGGGAATTGATAAAGTTTGGGGGCAATTACCATCAGAAAATGCAGAGACACAGCGAATTGTCATACGTTTCAAGGTTGCACTTTCTACCACGGTAATATATTAGTTCAGTTTTGGTAAATATAGGCTTATATCTTTTCAAGTAAACAAATTGGAGACAAATCATTCAAATCCAGCCTGGATAAACACTCTAGCCAGTGTATATATTGGTATATGTTTCAAACTGTGAAAGAGCATTGACATGATAGGGAGAAGTAAAAAATGCCTCATAAACCAAATGGGTTGAAACAATGTATACCATAGTATACACCAGCTGGAATGTATATCCTAACTTAAGAGTATTCGTCTTGAATTTGGTTACTTCCAGAAAAACACACATTCATTTACTAGTATTGAATTATTATGGTGCCCTGATGGAAATTAATCACATACAAAGCTACACAACAAATTTGCCTAACACAATGGGTACTGATGTTGATTGTTTAAATAGTAATAAACATGTGACCATGCAATTTAGACAGCAGAAGTACTTGATTCTAGAGTAGTTTCATCCCAAAGTAAGGACTTCTTCCAATCCTGCTATTTTCCTTCAAGTTAGGACACAATGAGACTTGGAGTCAAATATCAAGCAATTCAGTTTGAAGAACACTGTACTGCCTAAGCCTCCATAGCTGGGGCCATCCAACACAATGATAATATATGGTTATTTTAACCAATGCAATGCTTTAGTGCAAAGTGGATATACACACTAGTTAGTGTGTATGTTGGTACAGATATATGTTTCAATTCATTTGATTCTTGAGGCATTTTTTTACTTCTCCCAATCATGTCACTGCCATTTAAAGGTATTATGAAATCCAAACGCATGTTAAATTCTGTTGATGCCTATTGGTCTGTACATCACCAAATCACTAAATATTTTGTGAAAATAAGCACCATATATTTTCAAACATTCTTTTCAACATTTTTCTGCACGCTACTGAGCACCACCTCTAAAAGAAAATCCTAATGGTCACCTATATTCATAATCTACACGTGACACCTTCATCTTGTAAGACTTGAGCTGAACACCAGACAAAGTTATGTGCCTTCACATTCATTGTCATTACGACATACACCTGCATACAATAGCATAGCACTTTCACACAATACCCCTCTGAATGTTGAACAAATATTTGCATAAAAACATATAGCACTGAATGGAAAAGCACATAACTTTGTCTATTATTCTGCTCAAGCATTACAAGATGATGATGCCACGTGCAGAACGTTCCACATAAAAATGAAACGGAGCATATTTTTACAAAATATCTAGTGAATTGGTGATGTATAGGCATCAACAGAAGTCAACATGCGTTTGGATGTTGTGGGACCTTTAAGGTTTCTAACTTTCTACTGTGAAAATTTTACAAGTAAGGCTTCTTTTTTTTGGGGGGGGGGTTGTAGGGACAGTGATTTTCTGCGATAACGGAAAACGGACGGAATTTTTCGGAAATCACAACTTGAAACGGAAAATGAGTTTTCAAACGGAAAATCACGGAAAACCTCTTTTTTCTCCAAATTTGTACTTTTTGAAAGGAAAAAACAAAAAAATCAGAACAAAAATTAGAAAAAGTTGACACAAAAACACAAAAACAGTGAGAAATATTTGTTTCAAGTTTTATGTAAACGGAAAGTCATTTTTCTTCATGTATACAAAGTCTATGGTAAAACGGAATTTCCATTTTTCAGACAAGTTGAAACGGAATTTCAGATTTTTGGAAATGGAAAAGTCCTTTTCTTGAAACGGAAAATCACTGTCCCTAGGGTTGCATTAGTACCGCGAGGGTTAAGGTGTCCTGCTGAGTTACGTTTACAAAAATGTAAGTAAAACTAATCAGAACAATCTTGACAATACAGACTGTTATCATATCTAGTTGTGCAAATGTGGAATAAAATTAAAAGAAACTGAAAATGCCACTCCTTAATTTCTTGTTTGTTTTGATTTTGTGTATTTCTTTCTATGTTTCTGTTTTCATTTTGTCTTTTCCAGTTTACAATGAAATTACAGTAGTTAGTCTCAATATATTTATGAATGGACAATCCCATAAATACATACCTGCCTGACAGACTGGGGTTGGGCAAACCTGGGAATGATGCCCAGTACCCTCTCCAGCAAACTAGGGTAGAAGCCTTGCTGTAAGAATACAAGGAAGTTGACGAGAGAAGCTATCTTCACCAGTCTCATTAACCAGTCTACTGCTTTCCATACCTTCAAAATAACAAGTTAGAACACAATGTACAACTTCCAAAGCACAAAAAGAAAGGTTCAACAGTCATATTGTTTCGAGGGTGACAATACCTCATTTCATTTCACGAATCTCCAGCAAAGTACAGGAGCTGGAAACTCGGTTTTAGTGGAATTATGGTGACCGTTAGACTCTAATTTGAATTATTGTCTTGTAAAGAAAAAATTCCTAGCATAGAACAAACACTGAACAGTCATTCATTTTTTGTACATTTTTAAGATTCCAGATATCCTCAGATTTCACAGACATGTCCTTCATCAATAGTCTAAGGACAAGAGTGACTTTGTTTTTCCTGCACTGTGGGAGGGTGCAAATAAGATTCCCTAAATTTAAAATATGTTATCAACTTTTCAAGAGTAGAAAGGTTTTTTTTTTCAGTGTAGTCCAAGTTTGAAATACACCTTCTTAAACTATCAAGTTGGATCAGAATAAAACTTATCAAATAAAGGAAGTTTGAACTTTTTCTGAGTGGTCCAAAGTTTCAAATTTACCATAAAATAACATTGTTGGATGAGAATACAATAACTCATACTGTACACAGAAAAAATTCTTTTGCATTTTACTTCCAATTTCAAACACACACTTAAAATATTAGAATTGAAATCAAAATACAACTTCTCAGGTGCAGTAAGTTTGAAGTTCAATCTCTTTCCATCTTTATCTTTACATTATAGTCCTCAATTTTCAGCACATCTACACAATATATCAAGATGGATCAGAATAAAATATACTAGTAACTAATCAAATACCTAGGTTGGTGATTTATTTATTTAATTCAGACTTTTTTCAATTCAATACACTTTTTTCTTCTTCAAATAATCAACAAAAATATTGCCCATAAGTGGGAAAAGGAGTTGATTTGATATAATTTATAATGTATCAATCCATCGCTACATTTAAACCTTTGATTATCCTTTTGTTTTAAAACAAAACAAGGAAAAAATCAAATCTTGACTTTTCTCCACTGTTTTTGTCAAAAGACAAATTTCTCACGATTTTTTTTTAATTAAACCTGCCAATCCTGTCAAGTACAGAAAGTTGAATTTGTCTCATTCAGCATTATCAAAACTTTTAATCACAAACCATTAGAAGTTTAAACTGCCAGTTTAAAGAAACCATTAGAAGTTTAAACTGCCAGTTTAAAGGCAATAAATCTCATTTGCACCCTCCCACAGCTTAGCAAAATATCACTCATACCCTTAGATTATTCATGAAGGACATATCTGTGAAATCTGAAGATCTGTAAATACCTAAAAATGGAAAGATGCACAAAAATGCTTGGAATTTTCGTCTGTCCGAGACAATATCTCTAATCAAAGCCTAACAGTTAGTCTGACTGCCAGACCATTATTCTGGAATCAACAGCCAAACCTGTCTTCAGTATCATAGTCTGGCAAATAACATACATTTCCAGTAACATAACCCCCCCCCCACAAAAATAGCCCTTCCAGAGAAGATTTATCAGTTCTTATCTGTCAGTTCTGCAGTGATGTAATGTGATTAGGCGACCCCTGAGGCAAGAGCCTGGGCATGGGCTCACTGCTTACCTCCCAAGACCATAAGTGATTGACACCTTGTGTCAAAAACAGATGGTAAATCAGTTTGTATATGTAAGTAATCCTAGCCTTATCTGATCACTGTAATGAGATCTTTACACTGGCTTAGTTCTTAATTTATTTTGCACGGTAAAGAGAGTCAGAAAAAGGCCCATACAATGCAGTGGAAGTGAATGGACTATCCAGGAGTTTTGAAGAAATCTTGTCAGAAAAACAAGAGATAAGTTAAAAAACCCCAAAGCGTTATCGTTCAGACCATCCGCTCTGCGGATGGCCCCTGCTTTGCAGGGGAGGTCTGAAATTCAGACTACCTACCAGTCAGTATAATTCTACTAAACCTGACTTTCTAGCTCCTATACTTTGCTAAAGGTTCATAGATGGTATTTTCTTCTATACACCAGGTTTTTTTCCACAATATTAAGTTTTAACTTAGCATGCAAAAGTCGCACCCAGCCTCTAACCTGCAACTTTATAAGTCCTATTGGTGGACTAAATATGTAAGAAACAACAGGTTAAAGGCAGGGAATCTCATTCGCACACATCCAAGAAGACTAGGAAAAGGTAACTCATGCCCTTGGCTATTGATGAAGGACATATCTGTGAAATCTGGGGGTCAGTAAGAATCCAGAATTTGAAAAATGCGAAAGAAAAATAATGGCCGTTTACTGGCGTTTAGTCTATAATCTATGATATGAGTTTTTGACTCGCGAGAGAAAAATTCAAATCAGAGTCTAACGGCCTCTATAATTCCACTTAAACCGAGTTTCTAGCTCCTATACTTTGCTAAAGGTTCTCAGATGGTATTTTCTTCTATATGCTAGTGTATTTCACAATGTTAATTTTTAGGCATGCAAAAGAGATGCTTGGCCTTTATAGGAATACCTACCAACTGAAAGGTTTCGCTGTTCCCAGTAAGTCTTGATAGGTCTATACTCCTCTCTTGGAACCACTTGCAACCAACCAGGAGCAGCACATACAGGACCTTCTGGCGTTGACCCAGCTGCATTGACCTTTGACCTGACTGCAGTGTGTGGGTGTACATCATGTTGAGCATCTGCTGGCCCAAGGTGGCGCCAGATCGATTGATGGAAAACTACAAGACACAGTAAGATCAGAAAAAGCAGAAAGCAGATAATGATAAGTACCTATTTACAGCAATAAAACTGGTGAAAAGAAAAGGGTCCCCTGGGTATAAAATGGAACTTTGATTCATATATGTGAGCCGCTCCGACGGTAGGAGGCAAAAGTCGCAAAAATCACTTTCTGTTTTTTGCTCGATTCAAAATCCCCATATTCTTAGCTTTAAAATGATATATAACACGTGAAATATACGCAAAAGGAAAGGGGCGAAAAAAACTCAGTCGGGCGCGATGCGCCCTTGAATTAGTGATATAATTCCTAAAAAGTCCTTAGCAACCAGGGCTTCACCTGCATCAAAAAAGTTTAAAATTGGCATGGTGACAGACTGTACTCTTGTCCAGTTGTACGCAAAATGTCAAGTTCATTTATTAATGTTTACAGTGGAAAGTTTAATGATGAATGTGACAATGTAAAACGGAACTACCGCTAATCTGTAGCCATTCGGCGCAATTGTGTCGCTACAATCATAACAATCTTTAATTTAATTAATCTTAATATAATTCATTATGGAAAACTAGTGTTTTCATTGTTTTTGATATTGATGATGTCCTCAAAATTCTAAAAAGAATAACAAACACAAACACCGTATGTAAATTTAACGCTACAACCCAGTTCTTGCCGTATGTCACTGTATAGCCATTTGCTGCGGCAAATGCAATTATACCTATGGCAGTTTTTGTTGTCGTTTCCAGTTTTATGAGAGAACATCACTTTTAGCTTTCACTTGAGTCATGTGAGAATTGCAGAGGACGAATAGTTATGCGAGATCATTATTTGTTAAGTCTGAAAACCAATAATAATTTGTGTAAGATCGTGTGTTCTGTCTTTTTTCATAATTCAAACACACCACCTTTCCTATAGCAGAAATAAAAATACTTCCATAGCAATACATGAAATCCTTGTATGCTACTGGTTCATTTTTTAATTATCCACGTGTTTTGCTGGTAGAAGTACAAGACCATGTACATGTATATAACTTATGTAGTATGGGTATTAACTATTATGCAAGTTTCTCGTATACCCGTTTATGCTTCTTACGCAACTCTCGTCCTTCAACAAAAGAAGTTTGAAACGCTTTCTATAGACAGGGGATTAACACGCGTAGCACTGCCTGGCTGAGATCCGGGTCTATTGTTTCTTTTGTAATAGTTGTTTGTGTATTATCCACTTAAACTGTTGCAAACAAACTATCTTGAAAGAGAGAACACTCACCATTTTCAGTTTCAGCAAGATACAATACTTTCTTTAATTATCTCAACTCTGAGATGCAAACCAATGTAAAAAGGGAGGCACGAAAATAATTCACACCTCTCTCTGAGGTAGCGTCCACTTTATACATTCTGTGTTGTGATCGGCACTGGATTGTTGAAAGAGAGATTACACATTTTTGTTCTTAAAATTTCCCTATAGCATTCCAAAATCAAACAGAGAATTCCAAACAATTTCTATGTCAAAAGCATGGGACACTCGGGCGCTTGATTACAGGGGGAAAAAAAGAGTTTGTTTAATGAATAGAAATTCTACACGAGCTGTACCCCCCTGTACCCCTCCTGAGCTTATTCGAATTTATTTTCATTCATGTTGTTTGATTAACTAAGTAAAGCATTACATGTTCACGCATACAGTCACACACCAAGTATACTGTCTGTGAAAAAGCTGGGATACTGGAAATATGCCACGTGCCGCTGTCACATGACACTGACGTCCTTAGCAACCCGGTTTCGGACGATCGTTCACTTGAACGACAACTTGACCCGTCGAAAAGGGTTTGGAAAATCACTGTTTTGGGGTATTTAGAATTCGAATCCAAAGCTGAAACTCACACATTAGATAGAATAGATATCAAACTTTTCAAAACTGAAATAAAAAAAAATTCACCAAAATAGTGGTATGGGTTGGTTTTTGCCTTTTTCTGTGATTTTGTCCGTTGCGACTTTTGCCCCCTATCGTCGGAGCGGCTCACATATATGTGAAAATATCTGTCCGATCAGAGTTCTCCAACTTCTTAAACAAGTGAAATGTATGCATATAACTAAAGCAAAACATTACTGCTCTTTCACAAAATTATACATATCTTCATAGCACTGGATTTCCCCCTGAAACAACGACCAAATTTGACAAATTTCTTAAACAAGTGAAATGTATGCATATAACTAAAGCAAAACATTACTGCTCTTTCACAAAATTATACATATCTTCATAGCACTGGATTTCCCCCTGAATTTTTTGTGATGGCTTGCCTTTTTAAGGCATAAAATGGACTTGTTTGTTACTATCTTAGATCAAGTAAATCATGATATAACATTTTTTATTTTTTTATTTTGGGCTCTAACACTCTTACCCAGTACCTTTAACATGGCATATTTAAATGCATCAATAAAGCAGCTACTGAACATGCCATATATTTTGTATAGGCCTATATTTGCAAGTTGCTTCAAAACAGGGATTTCACAAGTCTGTATTTTTGCGATCTTACTGCAGCTTTCACTCTGTACAGATGTATCAGGAGGTAAAAAATTCGCAGGTTGTTTGAGAAATTTGCAAAAATAAAACCACCGCAATATATTCCGTTTATAGAGTTATACTCAAAGTAGTATAAATGATTATGCATACTTACATGCCATACCAATAGCCGCAGTAGAGCATTTAACTCTGGTTCTATTTTTGTCAACGCTCCTGTCTGTGATATTACCAAAAAAGACAATCCATGCAAAACTATCACACAAAAAATTAGGACAAACTCTCACAATCACAGATTTGGGTGTGTGATTT
>JZLH01S0046632.1:0-23686 GCA_001188425.1 Eucidaris tribuloides
TGGTACTGATAAATTCTTTCCAAAAAAGCCAGACAAAGTATTTAAAGCAATAGAATCAATGTATACCAGTGGCAAGATGAATCGCTATTTCAGAAACTGTTCCGCACCAAGACGAAATGCTATCCCGTCCGAATATGGAGCATTGAATACCTATAAGGTACCAAATTTGGAGGCATTTTAGGCAATTTCCCATAGACAAACCCTCCTATGCAATGTCGTAAGCCTAAATTATAATATCAAAAAAAGGACATAGTGGTGAAACATATCAAGAATATTATTTAAGTAACATATTAAGATTGAAACTAACTTTCATTTCTGACGCCCCAATTTGATGCGATGCGACTTCAGATAATTATCGTTTTAAAACGGGAGCAGTCCTACCTATATGGCTGTGAAAAACTCCCAGTGTTAAAGCGGCGCGCGTGCTGCGTACGTCCGGTCAATGAGCAGATTCGCATATCTTTCATTATGAGACCAACCTATCACAAGCAACCCTGGGTGCGCATGTACACCTTCATTGAAAAAGATGTGGCAATGTCAGAGTCATCCAAAACGCCGCTTGGATCTTAAGGAACAAAACCTCTGTGGTGTTGGTGGCCAGCCAGCGTCGAACTCCCAATCGCTTGAGCATACCTAGGCTATATGACGGGTCACCCCTACATTAATAGAACAAAGACGCATGCGGTGAGACTAGGCATTCCATCAGAATATCCAATCTCGATCCCGATTTGCCTGCCAATCCGTCGTGTAAGCCAGTCGAAACTATCCTGAACTGACGGAATGCTCGCAGCGATCAGCTGTCCGGACCACCTCTGGAACCAGAAAAAACTCCAAGCGAAAATGAGGTAGCTGTGCGACAGCGTTGAGGGGGCCATAAGCATTGCCAGATCCACCAGATAATGTCCACATCCTTCTCTCACGCTGACGACACTGGATGACTCCCCAAATCATCTGGACAGTTCCAGCACACCCAGAAAAGCGGTTCTTCACACAAGAAGAGTCGGTCAGTCCGCCTTGCCATGAAGACACTAAGAAACGATCTTACAATTCCATGTCAATGAATTAATGAAATGGTCTGATAGCTGTCTCATATCCTCTCTGGGAATTCCTCCTTGTGTTGTTACATTCCCCATTCAGCCAAGCACCAGCCTGGTTGAAGCAATCCATTCGTCAGAGCCCACCCTGTGATGCCATAGCCCCATTCGGACACGAGACAAACTTGAACAACTGTAGGACAACCATTGCCCAAGGTGCGCTCAGCCGAGCCTTTCCTCACCTCAGCACTACGACTTCCATGCCTCAAACCACTCAAGCAAAACGACATCTATGCTCAATGGTCTTTCCAACAGCGCCTGGCAGTCCATAATGCTATCCCTCTCTTCTCTCATCACAATATTGTTTCTCAAATGCTAAAATCCCTTAACCTCTCCTTGGATTCACCTCCACACTCCAAACCTCTCCCAAATAACCTAACTTCGCATACATCTGCGGATCTATAATATCCTCCTCTACCATTCCCCCGTTCCAAAATCTTCATTGCTGCTTACTTGCACTGCATCAAACAGTCTTCTCTCTCATACCCGAAAACCTCTTCAATTCCGAGTACAGCCCTCCAAGGTATACCCCTCACTTCCTCATCTGAATGCCATCCACCCTTTTGTGTGCGTTTGCCAACGGCAAACTGTCCTGCCTCGAGCATCACCCGCTCCCCTGACCTGATTCCGCACACAACTCAAACACCACCCTCAAACATTCGATCTCCTACACCTCGCCAGTCAACCTACCCCCAGAAGCTTCCAAGCGTTCTGCCAGCTTCCACTATCACTACTTGTCTGAGGGCCACGCAAATGGGCCCTTGCCCTCCGACCTCAGCACGTAAGCACCATGGGGTCATTCCGGCACTTGTCTGAAACCTGGACGCGAGATCCTCCCACTGTGCTCACACCTGACCGCTCAAGCCGTGCAGTCGTCCCCAGTCACTCACTCTCACACCGTTGTCTTCTGCCTGTGAACCCCACAATTCTCCTTACCCTGAACTGCCTAACCCCCCATCCCCTCACACACACCCCCTTGGTGGTTTCGTGTTCTGGGGAGTCCACAGCGCGCCCGACCGCCCCGCAGCTTATCGGAAACCCAGGATCGCTATCAGCGCGACTCAAGCGCGAAAATAGGCGGATAGTAGCCACAGGGTAAAAAGCCCGCCCACTGTCACCGATTGTAATCTAAAGAACTGTTTAACTCTGTGGAGCCGCACCATTTCACTGGTAAAACCACTTTCTCATCACTAGCATATCCGCATAAACTCAGAAAGACTTGTGACCACATTGACCCTTATAACCTTAAAATAAAAATAGTAATTGTCTAATGGCGATATAACGGCCTAATTCAGTTAACTTGTTGAGATATTGAACCGTAAAGAGAAGCCAGGTTTCCCTAATAAGTACACAAATTAAATTGAGCCGTCACACGATCTCTGGTATTCGAGAACACATTTTAATGCAACCATGCTTCTATGGGAAGACTACAATGGTTATATCATTTTTTGGGCGAGCGGGGAGGCGACTGTGCTCCCCGAGCTAAAGGGTCCGTCCGCACACACATAGTACGCCCCTGAGGGTGGTGATGCACTGAACAAGTGAAGATATCAACATTGATGAGATATATTGATGACAGAAATAATTGATCCACGTACGAAGTGATAATGATGAGATCATTAAGGTGATGTTATATACAGGCACCACGGTTTGCTATATATGATGACATAGAAGAATGTGCAATCCACAATGACCGCGACATTTAACTCAAAATTATTCCAAAACTCGGGACGATTATAACGATGTTGAGTCGATGTTGAAAGTGATGGTGAAGTGATGACGAATGAGTGATTAGCAGATAACAATAATGATATATAGATAGCAATAAGAAAGAACGTGAATGAGATGACATTATTGATACGAGATGATTTAAGATGACTAAACAAGATGATGCAATTATTATTAGTTCTACTCAGAGCATAAGAGGAGCGCGGCAGCGGAATCATAGTGAGACTGAATGCAATAAACCACAGCTATGAGATGTGAATTGCATCTTGGTATCAGCGAGTAATATTCCTTGGCAAACAAGCTAGAATAAGTGAGAGACAACCAACACACAACTATTGTGAGCCTAACAGCTACTGTGATCTTAACTTCGCTTCATGTCGAGTACATTTGCTTAGTATCCGTTGCACAGCAGTGTGTTGGAAATAATAATTATATCACATAATCAAATAGTCTAGCATTTATACAGACATGAATGAATCGATACGAAAAAATGCTTCATCTCTAGTTGATTGCGTATTATATATACAACGCTGAATCTATAACCAAGCGCAAAATTTAATCACTGTGTATAGAGATGTATAGTTCACTGGTAGTAACAATGAATTTATGATTCAGCAAGTAATCTCTGAATGTACGTGAAAACTATGAGTACAACATATAACATTCGCGTAACACAGCGAAATAAGTTAGGACTTATAACCAAGGACAACAACCACTTTTTCGAAATAAAATATGTCCATAAGCGACGGCGACGCCATGCATGAGAAAAGGTGCTGTTTACTGACGCCTGTCGTCAGTGCGAGTTGGATTTACTCTGAATATCGACGGCCTAAAGTTAATAATATATAACGAATATGCATGACATAGCATAAAATAGTTGCTGCAAACGCCTCAGGTACCCAAGATATCGATAGTGCCAAATAATAGATGACCCGTAAAATGGAATATTCGAGATTGGCCACGTAAATGTGAAGACCGGAAGTAGACTAGCGAGGTAAATAGTAATCATCTCGTGAGAGACACCTCCATCTAAAATAATGTGGAAATACTCAGCTAACAGTAATAACAAAAAGACTTACGAGTTGAGAAACCATTTATCTGTTCAAAGATAATGTATCATCTCTGAGAACCAATTTTTCGCGAGGGGAGGGAAAGCAGGGCTGCCACTCAAATTTTGCTAATTCCTGACATCCTCAAAATACCGATGCGAGACACACAACTTTCCCTACGCACAACCTAATATCGCCGCCCACGAACCTGGAATGCCCTCTTTCTCAAAGAGCATATATCCTCCACCCTACCGCGGATACACGTCTTAATCATCTACAAAATAACCAAGAAAATGCAATAATTTCATCTAGATTTCTTCGTCGGAGATGAACAAACGGACGAATGTATACCGGAAATTCTCTGAAATCTTTCGGGTATTTTAATAATATTCTGAAAATTGCAAACCCCCCACCCCCCTAAATCCTCTAAAAATCATAAACAAAAACCTACTTCCCCTGCGCAAGGCCATTTCCCCTAGGTATCCCTACAACCTACGGTGGATAGTAATTTCCTACGATATGGGGTTCCGAGCAAGTGGCACGCTCGCGGAAAGGGGAGGAGGCTAAAATGGTTCTGTCAGCACAATGTTAATAAACAAAAAATGGTTCATACTAACATTTTTACGTAAAAATGGTCTGAGGAGCACCAAAATTGACTCTGCTATGTGAAAAAATTGGAACCTTTTCAGGGACGTATTTTTTCTTAAAGACACAGGCAACATTATGAGCTTCAAATAAACAAAAAAGCAAAGCTGTGTTACCCGATCGCACAAGCTGTGCTTTAATCCAGCTTTCTAATGGATAAGATATTTAAACACTTTTACAAATCAAATTTTCCTAATATTAAATCCATGATCCCGAATATGCCAGTAATAACGCATACCTGATAGTATTGACTGCACCATTACACCCAAAAGTGACTGTGACATTGGACAGTACAGTAACACTGGGACTAAACTGTCTAAACTTGTACTTGTATTGAATTGTTTCACATGTTTCAATTCACGTGCCTCATTTGAGGAATATTTAATATGATGTGGTACGGTAATGTCAGGTGTTAAGTTCACAGACACACGAGTCCCAATTATCTCGCCTAATGTTCTAGTCAAAACTATCAGAAAATGCTCACTTGTTCAGGCTGTCCGTCCATCCCGTTCGTCGCACCGTACTAATACCACCATACAATGTAACTCTGATTGGATTTTTATGACATGTAACCAGGAGTGCATTTCTAAATTGAACCAGGTTTGCGGCAAGAACTCTCCCTGACAGAGAAAACACCACATTTGTCGGTCCAAATGGTCATTTCACCAAATACCCCCAACATGTATGATAGAGTGATATTCAGGGCCTGTATCTTCTTTCACAGTTATGCACTGTCTCCATCATTTCTTAAACAACAGATTTCGCGAAACACAAAATCTCATTATTTACTATAATGTAAAGGCATTTTAACACTAGACTACTGGTATCAGTACAATTATTAATGGCTGGGAATCTCATTTGCACCCCTCCTGTAGGACAGCCATGCAACTCCATTCGCTTGGCTATCCCCTGTGATAATCTGAGACAGTAATTGAAAAAAACAGCCAGAAAGGCGCAAATAGACGACGAATGTAGCCTACGGTACACTCCGTGACAAGACTCACTGAACCAGTCAGTTCATGAACATTGTTCAGTAAATGATTACCTCTGTTGGTATTTCTATTCATTGTTTGCATTTCTAACTCTATTTGTCCTGTGATGAAATCCAGCATGAGATGTATATCAATGTCATGACTCGTGAATTTGATCGGTAAACATCCGTTAGATTCAAATAATTTCACATATCCATACACGAGAACACCCATGTTAGATCTCGAAGAAAGACTACCAGTACGTATTTTGGTCTCAACAGACAAATGATTTAAATCAAAGCCTACACGGAGTTACTATATTCACTCAAAACTGAGTGTCTAGCTCCCGTATTTTGCTCAAAGTTCTTGATGGTAACACCCAGTGATTCACGATTATCTCTCGCAAGGTCAGTGTTTAACAATTTGAAAAAGAGATGGCTTTCGCCTTAAAAGGATCGCTTTGAATAAGTCTAAGCGATTTTAACTAATTTTAAACTGATTTTATCACCAAATAATTAAAAAGCCAAAAATGGACCCGACCAACGGCTAAAAAAAACGATTGAGATCGATCTAATCCCTGGATTATCAGATTCGTATCTGATAAATCAAGATGAGACAAGTAAACCTGATTAAGTAAAACATATCTATGACTTTGTTTAAACAAGTCTTTGCTCAATACTAAATTCATATCGAAGATTCTACGTTAGCCATAAAATGAAATTTTGACTCGTTTGTACAGCAAATATCAAAATAAATAACATAAATGTGTAAAATGAAGTAGCATAAACGTTTTGAATCGAGCAGAGCATCTTCTTCTACATATAATACACTGTTTCACCTTACATGGCAATTTACGAAAATCATTCGGTATTAAGTTCATCTTTAAACCGCACATGCCAGGATTCATCGAGGGTCAGTGCGGGCTTTGCGGTTTCCAGTGGTATACAATAACAAATATTATGTCGGTGACACAGAGAAAGGTTTCTACGTCTTTATTATCATCATAATCGCAGAATGAGCTTGAGAACAAAGTCTTTAACTTTTCTGGCGAGGTAACATAATTTTAGTACCTAGATGCCAGTAAGCTTCCAAACTCAAGGTCACCTCAAGGTCACAAATTTAGATCTCCAACAAACCTGAGCCGCACCTTCATATACTTTGACTTACTCCTCCTGCCAGACGTATCGTGTAAAACATGAAACTCGTAATCAGCGTCATCATGCATTGTAAGAAAGAGATGCTACTGTTTATATGGGCATCCATCCCTGGCATCACTACCATTTGCCATCAATTGCGCAATAGGTCATGTAGGAATCGATAACTTTGAAGCTCGTCCAATGACAACGCCCACTTTTGAATCCATTCACAATGTTGATATTGTGTGGCTTGATAATTCATTAGTTAATGCTATAAATTGTTGATGTTATATTCACACACTCATCATTTGACGTTGTCTCAGACTCGTAGTATATATGTAGAATTAAATGTACACATCTAATATAGAACGCCGCTGCCATACACTGCATAAAAAGCTTGTAATAGAAATCGGCACGTTAAATAATAAAGTAAACGACATGGTAAATCGAACCTGAAATGACCTTCACGTGACCTTGTCATGGACCGTTTAAGAATGACCTTGAAATTCCAACGTTCTTAAGCGAACGCTTAACGACTTGGTTGCACATCCCATACGGCACTTTTGAAACGGGCGAGAATGCGGAGAAACGTATTTTGCGCCTATAAACGCACAGTTACATGCGGCGGGTGTTAGGGGGCTTGTTGGAGTTGTCTTCAGGTAACCAAACACAAATTATGGTGTTAAGCTAAACACGAAAATTCTACTAATTCAATAATTCTTGATCAATACCAATTAATAGCACGTGAATTAAAATAAACTAAAGTTTTAACGCTTCTTTAAAGAAACGACAATAATTTTTACTACAATTCCAAGGAACGTCAAACTCAAGGTCACTCAAGGTCACATCCGGAATTTGTCCCCCGTCTAATAAGCAGTTCATCGGAATCCTCTGTCCTGGACCTTACAGTACCAACACGGATAAATTTAAACCGATCATCGTACTTTCAAAAAAGTACTTTATGTGAATAGGGTAGGATCCAAAATTGGCGAGAAATTCGCAAAGGCGATTAGGTCATGAATTCCGAGTCCCGTTCCATGGTAGTCCCACGACTGCCGTTCTGCATGCGCAGATCACTCCTCAGACCTCACTTCCAATGATACCAAATTGGTCCTAAAATAGCATGAAGTGTCAAACGAAACTCATTTTTTCAGGTTTGGCGTCTAGACCATCATAGAGTTGGATGTATGTTTAACCCAACGGAAGTTTTAAGAATTGGTGTTGGTGTCGAGTGGAGCTAGAGCTTGAGCTGCAGAGGAGCGCGCAGCGCACACGGGCCGGGCTACTATAGCGCGCTAGTAGCGGAAAAATTGAATGTAGAATCCCCAAAATCCCAATCACCACAGTCTCAGCAATCGTAATGGTGGAGGTAAGTTCATTGTTTGACTTCGAGTACGTCCTTTGAGTTTGATTAAAATGAAATAACACATTTTTGTTTGTGGAGAAAAATTCCATATAGCCGTGTATTTTAATAATAGTCTCCAATACCGGAGATTTGACGTGAGTTTAAAGTCGCTGCATGACTAATGAAAACGGTACTCTGGAAGGGTGCCCAGTCCCACGCGTTCAAATTCGTGTTAGTATAGTTTAGATCTACACGTAAATACACACTTCGCTAGCTGTCGCGATGTCGATATCTTGGCTGCTTATAAACGTGTGCTAACTTTGCAACAGCGCTGTTCCTGAACTGTGAACAGTGAACACGGTATTCATAGATACTATTCATAGATACGTGGGGAGTGAACAGCAACCATTGAACTTATTACTTAATATTAGGCACTCACGCACTAAAGTCTAAACAAAATAAAAGACATGAAAAGAATAGTACTAGGAGTCTGCAGCGCGTTGCGTTTTGTGCGCCCGTGTGCAAATTATATGCTGATCAGAATGTAAACAAGCCCCAAATCAGCAATATTTTATCAATTTGTGAAAGCATGCTTCACAGTTTTCCAAATCTATACCAAGTAGAAATATTCATCTTATCATTCAAATTATGCATCAAATCTGACATGAAAAAGGGTCAAACGAGACTGTCGAACGCTTGCAGTTGCCGTAAAAAATATGCGACCTTCACACGCCCTGTATACGCGTTGCAGCGGGAGATCTTGCGTCGCGCGTGTTGGTCAAAATGTGGACCTCAATTTTGACTCAAATTTCATCTTTCATGGAATCTCGCGGGTTGATCTCGTTGTCAAATAACAGCGATGAAATATCTCCCTGGGTTCTCCAAAACACAGCAGCAGAACTAGGCCCTGCCCTGACTGTTTTATTTCAACTGTCGTTAGAAACGGGACAGATCCCTGGAGACTGGCTGTTTGCAAACATCACCCCAATATTCAAAAAGGGGGACAAAACCCAACCTTCAAATTACCGTTCAGTTAACCTGACGTCAGTGTGCAGTAAACTGATGGAACACATACTACAGTCACATATAATGAAGCACTTAGAATCGCACAACATTCTAAGTGAGCATCAGCATGGTTTCCGTAAAAACCACTCCTGCGGAACTCAACTTCTATCGGTATTAAATGATGTAACTAAAGATCTAGACAATAGGAACCAAGTAGATGTCATCATTATGGACTTTAAAAAGGCCTTTGATAAAGTCCCGCACAAACGTTTGTTGTTGAAGTTGTGGCGTTATGGGATCAGGGGTAAAATTCATAAATGGATCGAAAAATTCTTAACTCAACGTAAACAGAAAGTAGTTGTGGAAGGGAATTTTCTGATGGGGCTAGAGGTGGAGTCGAGCGTATCCCACAAGCGAACCGTTTTTGGGACCGTAGCTTTCTTCTGGTTTATAAACGACCTCCCAGAGGAGGATAGCAGTCCAGGGTGCCGTTTATTTGCAGAATGATTGCATCCTTTACTCCAAGTCAGCTGGCACAGATGATGCCTGAAAAAATTGCAAGAGATCTAGACACGCTGTCAGCATGGCAGGATAAATGGCCAGTTGAATTTAATCGCCACAAAAATGTTACAGCATTACATTATAACACATTCAAGAAAAGCCGTTTATACACAAATCAGAAACTAAACAATGTTGTTTTAACAGAAACAGTAGTCTCACACTTATATTAGGCGTAGACATTACTAAAGACTAACGCTGGAATACACTTGTAAATAAGATTCTGTTACCAAAGCAAAAATAGAACTCCTTAGGTTTCATTAATAAGGAATTTACATTCTTGTCCCACACCGCATTAAAGATGTGCTCATACAAACGTTTAATTAGGCCCCATCCTAGATTACTGTTCTTCTGTTTGCGGAACGATCCGCATACACTAAATACTACAAAAAAATTGAAGCGGCCTACAAAACAGGGCAGCTCGTTTCTGTGTCCGGAGTGTGTACTACAGAACGCAAGCTGTTACGGAAATTAAAACAAAAAACTTGGCCTGCGGAGCTGTTACACAGAGAGCAAGGTGAGACAGTATGACGATTTTCACAGATAGCGCTTGCTGCGTTCGCTCGCGTGTCCCGGTGCGAGCAGACCTGCCGTCCAGTGTCGGGTAGGCATCTTCAGATTACACTTCAACTAACGACAGTTTTATTACCATGCACAGCATAAAATTGCTACAAATACTTCTTCATTACCGGCGCACAATACCGGAATGGAATCAGCTACCTAACTTTCGGTAAAGTCAATCCAGGATAAGACAAGCTTCCAAAGTCGTCAGCCCAAAAACATTTTTGACACAGCAAAGCAACCAAAATTAGTTCTTTCTCCCTCCGCGCTTTCACCATCAGCGCACCACCACACCTTGCCCGTTGGTTTCCTTCTACCGGGAATGTTGGGCAGTATCTAAGAAGAAGAAGAAGAAGAAGAATTTGGTATCATTTGAAAGAGAGTTTTACTGTCAGTTTACCAATCATAGGATCAGTTCACAATTTGAAACATATCATGGCGTAAACGCGAGAACAAACCTTGAAACCGCCATAACTCGCCATCCTAATCGAAGTGAAAACTGATCCACATGTTGTAGCATGATTCAAATGTGCTGAACTCAAATATGTGATTAGTTTTTCGCTTATCCCACGAGATCAACCCGCGAAAATGCAATGAAAACAACCTTCTCAGGGATCAGCGAATGGAAGGGGAGGGTCTTAGCCTGCACAACACATGGATATGAGCCCTGCCCCGCTTAGTTACAACGCGCTGCAATCGTGCATACGCGCAGATTACGCATGTTGACTGACATGGCACATGATGATTGACGTCGCACCTCGCGCCGAAAGTCACATGGCAGCGGGCTGCCGCGCCGCCTGCGCAAAGACAGTTTACATACAAACACTTTTTAATTAAAAAGATGAATGTGTAAATATACATTTTCCTGGATCACTAATGCCCATTTTGATTGAAGCATGCCATCTATCATCTACTGTATTCGTGGTAAGTTTCGCAGTTTCTTTACTTTCGCGAATTTCGCGAGTCAGTTATCGCAAAAATGTTCACTTTGGTTCATGTCTATTCACACTAATGAAATCACCACTAAAATCACGAAAATTACTTAGCACATGCAAATTTTGAAATTTATTCCAAAACCGCGAAAATATCTCTACGCGAAAATATTGGCGTATACAGTAATTTAATATCAGTATTAGATAACAGAAAGGAGCATCTGTTGCAGTATGATACCCCTTACTTGTATGGGTTTATTGTATCCGAATGGGCTTAATACATTTTCTCATTTTATCATCAGTTTGGACTTTAAGAACATTGCATGTCCTGATACACCGTGTACATTGAGCAAAGTCAACATCACTGATCCCTTGGGCACAAGAGGGCACTAATACGCTTGTGAAAATGGATTACTTAAAAAAAGGGAACAGGTTAACGGAAAACACACACACACACACACACACACACACACAAACGAGCAGTGGCGGTGGGTTTTGGTATTTTTCTTGTGCCAATTAAATTTGGTGCTGCAGTTTGTGAGTGGGTGAAAGATTGTTTAATGATAGTTTCATTATTATATTCCACATAACTAAGAATCTTGTATATAGGAGTTGGGCCAAGAAGTTGATCATGTGATAAAGCATAGTTTTTCCCATCAGAATCACTCGAAAGAAAAGTTCGTTTTACACTCGATAGATAGTCAATTAAGTTAGTCCGAGTGTACACGCACTTTTATTTCGCGCGTACTCAAAATGTTGATATTTGACGCATTAGGACTTGTTGTGTACTGAAGAGAATATCAGGCGAAACAAAAGACTAACACCATTCGGCAGCGCGCGTATTCGCGCGAGCCAATACGCAACGATGCATGTACGCTAACGCGCACGCGCGCGCAAAAAAAAAAAAAAAAAATCAGAAAACAAAAAAAGAATAACAGAAAAACGACACCACTAGAAAGATGAATAGCAAAGCACCAACAAGAAAGTGGAAAAACAAAAAAAAGAAAAAAAATATAACACGAACACAACGGAGCGGATCAACGCGACAGGCATCAAGACGTAATCAGAGCGAGAGCAGGCGTAAACGGACGGGCAACCGTACGTACCTGATAGGGACCGCACGGAACAACACAGCAAAAAGGAAAATAAGAAAAAAAAATGAACAAAAAAAAAAACACCAAGTAATTACACAAATATTAACGGAAGCCCCATATAGTTTTTTTTAGCAACGGATAATATCAATCTTTTTGTATTCTATAGTAAATATGGATTCGAAGTGGAATATAAAGCAAAACATAATCTTTTTAGCGTTTCAGCATGGAGACAAACTATACACTTCCTCCGCGATCCGAATGTATACGCTATCTTTCCTCAGCTTCGCTTCGGAAAGATAGCTACATCCAGCATCGCCTCTGGAAGGTGACTAGTTTGTCCATCACCTTTACCAACGTTGATTATTATGGGCTTATTATACAGTTATCAACTTATTTTTATTCAAATAATGACTGTTCTTTAATTCTTACTGAGTTTGTTTTGCTGCCATTGATTTTTTCTTCTTCTCAAACTCTGACTTGCGAATTTGAAAATAATACTATAATTAATATATAAAACATAAAATTTATATAGTCGCAGCTACAGCCTGCGCGTGGTTCTCGAACTCCGTGTTTACTTAAATTCTACGCAAAATTACACTGTACATGTGGTATATATTAACAGAACAATAATGATTTTAAACTTACATTTGAAGACATTTAAGGAGCAGTGAGCTACGAATCTTCAATAGGCAGCTATTCCAAAGTTTCTGGGGCCACGGCAATGCGCAAATGCACGGTCCCGAGAGTGATTTTGGTTTTGCCATGGGGAATTTGATCAGTAAATTATCTGTGGAATGGCAGCGCAGGCCTGTGCACTGTGAGACTGGACTTTGCGTTTGAAGCAGTTCTGTTATGGTAGACTAGGAGGAGCCTGAGCCCACAATATATTATATACACAATTAACAGAATTTTGAAGGAGATTCTTGACGTTATTGAACAACATGGAGAGTTTCTCTAAGCACCAGAGGCCCTTGCAGTTGAAGTAAATTGTCGATTGACAGTATACAATAGTCTTGCACATGATCTTTCGGACTCTCTCCGTAGCCTACAGGAAGAGAGAGTCCAGCATTCCGATATAACAACCATGTGCAATAGTCTACTTTACTTGTAACTGAGAGCGTGTGAACAACCTATTTAATACTTTCCCGATCAAAATTATTGCGGATACGATCTGAGATTATGTAGTAGCATTGAATATGTTGATTTGCCATACTATTTGTAACGTGTGCTTTCCATATTTAAATTTGTTATCAATAGTATACTCCTAATTTCTTTGCAGATATCCGATGTTTCACTCACAAATTCCTATTCTTACACCTCAATGTTGAATTTGTTGAAATTTTCGTTCCAGTACCGATGGATCAAAAATTCACTCTTACTATCATTCAATTCAAGCTTATTATGAAGCATCCAACTACGAATAAAATTGATACATTTTTCCAATAATGATACACTTGCATCTTGTGAAGACTAACATTGATTTATATTTTAACCAGAATCTTTCAAATACCATGAACAAGTGGTTTAAAGCTCAGTGACATGATTGGGAGAAATAATTAAATGCCTTTAGAACCAGAACTGGTTGAAATATAAAACCAAATGTACACCAGCCGGAGTGGATCTCCTGGCTGGAAGGATTTGTTTTGAGTTTGTTTACTTAAGGAGAATTAAGCATGAATAGGCAAGCAGTTTAATTTTATCGGGGCAAGATAGATTTAATCCCCATAGAGGGCTACACTACAAATTTGTCTGTTACAAGGCATACTGATGGATATTATTTGGAATGAGTCAACTTTTGACTGCAAAATTTGCACGGTAGAATCCCTGCATAGTTTACTTGATTCTAGAATAGTTTTTACCCCAAGTTGAGGACTACCTCCAATCATGTCATTTACCTTTAAGCTGTCTATGTCCTTTAGAGCATGGAATTGAAAGAAAGCTTTTTTTCCACACATACATAATCTTTCACATCTTTTAGCAGAGAACTATCAGAAATGGTGTATTTGGCATAACCTGTTTTTACTTTAAAAAAAAATACTTACAGTCCAATTTTTTTTTCTTGTTTACTCTTGGCAGCCGGTGCAACAGGGCACCATTGTGGTGATCCATCCGGGTTCCTATTGGCTGCGTATTGGCAGGGCTTCGGACACCTACCCCGTCGCAGTACCGCAAGTCATTGCCAGACGCCATCACCAACCAGATCAGGCGCGATATGAAGACAAACTCCTCGTCAGAGACGGGATACGTGTAAGCATCACTGGCAGGGCATGATACATCAAACAAATTGGAATTCAGGCCTTCAACTGGTCCTGCTTTTCCTACTTGTTCCTACTTTTCTGTGAAAATCCTAATTTTCTTATTTCCCCTCCTAAAAATCATTATTTTCCTACTTTCTCCTACTTTTTGTGAAAAAAAAACTCTTTGCGATAGGTTTAACCCCTTGGATTTGATTTCCCTATAACATGCATTTTCCATATAGACCCCTACATGAGTTAACTCGTACTTAGTCTCCACCGGGCTAATATTTGTTTGGAGTTGAGTAGTCTTGACAGGTTGTTGCTGAGAGTACTGTAACTTCCATCATCACCTGTTTGTTAAGGAAAATTTGTTTTGGGGGATTTCCACTTTTTTGCTGATCTTAGAATTTTTTTCCGCGTATTCTGCATGTTTCCATTTTCTTTGGGATTCTTCTCCAAACATTACTTATAAATATCCTACTTTGATGGACTGAATCCTACCTTTCTCCTAATGTACTTTTGGAGAATTTTGCTCCTTATTTTTTCCTACTTTTTCAACCAAGCAGAGTTGAAGGCCTGGGAATTAGAAATCATGCAGATATAAAATGGTCCTCTTAGACTGTTTGCAAGTCAAACTTACAGGTAGGTCATTTGGAGACCAGAAGACTTCAGATCCCTGGTAACATTTCAAGTTTTCATTCTGTATTTACATGCTACATGTAGTCTAGCACGAAATTCATCATAAAAAGTGGGCCATTAAAATGCAACAGCCATTCCAGAAACTGAAAAAAGTGTGTGTGATTCAGCAAAACAAATTTGAATCACTAGATTTTAATTCGTCACTGAGACGAATTGGTGATCCGCGTATTCGCTCCAATCAGTAGACCTTAAGAGATTGTGACAGTCTATATGGCGTATCATAACTTGTTCGAAGCTGTCCCTTTTCACCTTAACTTCTCTGTCAAAAATTACTTAATATTTCGGCGTGTGCGTACGCGTTCGTCGTGACTCCCGCATGCATATGATGAGCACCAGTGATGACCTTTGACCTGAAGTTACTGTTTACCAAGTTTAGTTTATATCACACTCTACTCCAGTCATGAGATATGCTCAAAACACAATTTTTCTTTGTGACGTCATAGATGACGTCAGAAGAATTTGTCATAAAAAGTGATATCTGAAACCTTATCTATGCATCATAGGCTATCAAAATAAGCAATAAAAAGTAGGGGTCATCGTTAATTCTAGAGAGTTATCAGCGATTTAAAAATGCCCATCTTTCACTACTCGCGCAATGCGCGCGCATGTATATTTTTTGGGCATATAAGCAATATTTTGGGTCCTGATGGTCGGGAAAGGGTTCTAAACGATGTAGAATTCAGTCAGACATCTAAATCCATCGGAAAAAATATGTTTTTCGGTCGGGAAAGGGGTGCGCGCGAAAAAAAACGCGCGCGCACTAAAATGCTCCAAATGTCCTGAAACATATAGTACCGTTAATAAGAAGTCATTTGGAGCATTTTTATTTTTTGACGCGCCCGTACACGCATGTGAAGACGCGCGCGCGCACGTGGTTTGGACCAAAAGATGACCCATGACCTGAACTTGACCTTTGCCAAGTTTGGTTGTTTTATTCGACCGCCGGCTCGAGATATTGCAAATATAGGTTAGCTCTAGCGTTTTTACAAATGACGTCATAGATGCTCTATCACATTGACCGGGTTACCATGCCGAGGTATTAAAATGAGACATAACTATGCTAAGTTTCAAGATTATTAACACTATCGTTCTTGAGTTATCGTCGGAACAAAAAGTGACCAGAAAGAAACATAAATAAAGAAACATAGAAAGAAAAACATTTCTTACAACATCTATGGTGATCCGCGGTTACGCGGATCACCAATAAATGCTAACATAAAATGGTCCACCTGGACAATTTACTAACTCAGACGTGGCTCATTTTAGATATGAAGACCTCTTTTGATGTAAAGGCAGACCTGAAAACCTTGGAAGAAGTGTACAAAAACACTGAATAAACATACTTGAGACATGCCCTCTGCAAAATATTTGTGATCACTCTGATTTTTATTTATTGGGGTTTAGATGTAAGTTTCAAACATTTAATTTAGAACAAAAACATCTTGGAATAGACTTGTCAATCATTCAGTTCAATCAAACCATCAATCATGGTTGATCGTAATATCAGTAGGTGGCGATGGAGAGTCCAAGTCCAGTGCTAAGAGATGTAGGGCTATTAGAGACAGTGATTTTCCGCTTCAAAATATGGTGTTTTACGTTTCTGAAAACCTTCAATTCTGTTTCAACTTGATCTAAATATGGAAATTCTGTTTTGTCACAGAAAATGCACACAGCAAAAATATGAATTCCGTTTTGCAAAGGTGAATTTCATGAATGTTCACATGAAAAGTAAAGTACCAAACGGATTTTCCATTTCAATTTACCGGTAAACGAAAAATCACTGTCCCTGCATTTTTCTACCATGGTTCTGAACAAGCTCCCTTTTAATAAATTGGATGGCTCAAATGGGTAGCCATAGTCCCCCATGGTCTTATTCAGAATGTGAAGCTGATGGAATTTGCCCCAGTATTTACTTCACAAATCAAATCACCCCAGATAAATCCGATATTTGATCGTATAAATATTATTGCAGCAGTAACCAATTACGCTACACACAATACATGGCATACATGTAAACACTACAAAATAGTGTCACTTAATTTGTAAAATGTGAAATGTGAATGAGTGTCAAATGTTGTTAATTCTATTCAGGTCCAGCCTGTCAACCAGTCACAAGCACTAATGTCATGATGGCTGACAATGTTGAATGGTGCTGCCCGGGGGGGCACTTAGTATAATTGTGTGATACGTATGTGCCGCGGTAGAGACCCCCCATTTTCAGCCCAAATTTCCGTTCCAGAGCATCTCAATTCAGAAGTCACAGAAAAATTTTGATTTTTCCATGTTCCAGAGACCCTCAATTTGCCGTTCGCTTGCTAATTTTTCGTTTGGCTGCGCCGCTTTGCGGCGCGGCCGAGCCAGAGCATTGCCTTTCGGCACGGCGCGCCGTTGGCGCGCCGAAAATTCGCCACGATGCAGTTCCAAGAGCATTAGCATTTTGAGGTTTCTGAAGCCTTAGCTTCGCCAGTTCCAGAGACCCCCATTTTTCGCTCAAGCCCGTTCCAGAGCCCCCCGATTTTTGATTTTGGTGCGGCACATAGGTATCACTTTGTAAGTCGAGTGCCCCCCCCCCCCCCCCCGGGGGTGCTGCCACCACACCCCTTGAAAACACCAAATTTTGTATCTAAAACTAAGTACCACGCCCCAGTATTAGACTTGGTAAATTGCAACTTGCACATGTTATGTGCTTGTCCTGTCAAGTCATTTTTTTTTTTTAAAGGGGGGGGTAGGGGTGGTGGAGTAATTCTCTCACTCATCCTCGGCACCTTATTCTTGTCCAGAAACAAGTAAAGAGGCACCAGTGAGAGTCTACTGTCACAACCAGGGCCAGTATGCCATGTAGCTCCGGTGTGGAACAAAATATGGGTGACACATTAAAAAGAAAATGATAAGAAATTTGTGTATTATAAACGAACAAATGATAAGAAAATTTAAACTCTAGCCTCGCGTCCCGGATCGCATAAACTCCGTAAATCATGTACCGCAGTGTACTTTCAAGTCAATACACATATTTGTAGCCAGAATGTGCACGCATTTAATCCGGCATTTAAGGAGCGGAGCTTAAACGTGAGCTCAAGTGCCAGAATATTGATATGATCTGATTTATCAGTTTACGTATTACTTCATTGAGCTATCATAACTGCATTTTGTATGATCTAGCTGTAAACAAATTTGAATTTTAGGGTACTTGAATACTTAGGGAGGGCCCCAGAGGGGGATGGCGAGAGGATAATATGCATTTGAAACACCTTTTTTTTCAAATACAGTAAACTTTGCCTAAGTCAAATCACTGGGGACTACACAAATCGCGTGACTGAGACGAAATTCGAGTTATAGTTTTGTATACAATTCTATTTCAGAGATGAAGAAACATGAATACGGAAATGGATACTGGCAAAATGAGAAAGGCAGAGAGGGAATGGGAAATTTATGATATCTTTATGGTCATGCTGACAGGCAGAGATCAAGAGGTCAACCCATTAAGACCTTCAAGAATGACAGTTGAGGCCACTTCAACATAATTGATTGATTTAACACATGTTCGCTCCCTTTGGGACTTGAAAATATGTTAGAGATAGGTGGTATTTGATTAAATAAATCAACTTAGAAGAAAACTTCCCATTGAAAAAGCACAGAACAAATTGGGACTGTCAAAAATATTCAACATAGGCGATAGGCGCAGTCATCTGTACATTAATGGATTTAGACATAACTTCGCAGGTTTCATAGGGATGGATATTTTAAGATACTCAAATGGTACACATGACCCCCATTAGGTCCCTGGGGCAATGTCCCACCATGCCCAAACTATGTTGATTTGAAATCTCATTTTTCCTAATCCCAGAAGTTGTAAAGCCATATTTTATGTGGAGTTGAAACCCTTACTTTCTTAGTTGAGTATGAAAATCCCAGGGCCTTTTTTCAGTATTATGTAACATCTCTGTATTTCCTTCAGTCAGCAAAATAAAGATTTTGTATGGGTGCTTCACTAGATTTGATGTTCAACATCATTGGTCAGACTTTGGAAGCCTTCTAATGCCTTCTACTTTCATTACTCTAATACTCTTTGTCTGCTACCTGTGGGAGGGGGGGGTGGGGAGTTGGTCTCCCCCCATGATAATATTGGGGGCAAACATTATACCCCACCCCGCCCAATAATTTTGACAACTTGAAAAATTCATAAAATGAAATGCAAGAATAGCAAAACAAGGCAATACAAAACCATTAAACTTAACATAGAAACAGTAGTAAAGATGGGCAAGTTTATATTTTGTAGTACAATTTGTGCAAATTTTTCGAAATTTTGTTACTTTTTACATGATAATATTGGGGGCAAACATATTATGCCCCACCCCACCCAATAATTTTGACGACTTGAAAAATTCATAAAATGAAATGCAAGAACAGCAAAACAAGGCAATACAAAACCATTAAAATTAACATAGAAAAAGTAGTAAAGATGGCCAATTTTATATTTTGTGGTACAATTTGTGCAAATTTTTTGAAATTTTGTTACTTTTTGCCCCCTTCCCCTCCGTGTAAGAATTGGATCAATGCCCCTGCTGGAGTTTGTCATGCATTCACTTTGTAAATCCCATGGAGCTTGAGGCAGTTTATACTAGATCTCTGATCTAAAAATTGAAGTATGTTTGCTTTCTTAACTGTGAAATTACATTAGACATCTCTTCTAAAATTTGTAGGCTTCATGCACTTGTTTATCAAGCTTAAAATATGTAAAACTGGCATTACATTCATGTACTATGAAAACTGAATTCTTGTTCAGCAACAGCTAGTCAGTGTTTTCATGAATCAAATTTCAAATCATATTTCAATTTTTTTTTTTCTAGAAATGGTTGTACTTGTGAATACTTGAAGGTCTACTCTGTCAAATGACACTGACACCAAAAACTTTACGAAAAGTGCTTGAAAGAGCTTCTGAAGTCAATTTTATGAAAGGGTGCAAAACCTGTTTTGTTCTTGCTTGTATTTATAGCAAAGGTGATGATTGTTAAAAGGCTGAGAAATTCTCGTTACATGTATTTTGATAGATTAATAATAATTTATGAAGGAACATGGTTTATTGTGTATTTGTTCTGACATATTTAGTAGTCACTTTTTCTTCTGAGTAAATGTATAATCTTGTAAACCTCCCTCCCGTCATTTTTTATAGCTCAATTCCGCCGAAGGGCCGCGATGAGCTTATGCCATTGGCGTGTCGTCTCGTCCGTCCGTCCGTCCTTCCGTCCTTCGTCCTTGCCGTCTCGTCCGTACTTCGATCCGTCCGTCACAGTTTGAAAATGCATTCTTCTTCCGTCATTCTCAGCCGATTTTTGAGTTCTTGATTGTTTCATATGATTTAGCGGTCATGGTGGGGATTAAAAATTCTACACACAATCATGAAATCATTATAATATATATAATTATGCAAATAATGCGAAATCACAAAAATGCTTCCTTCTCCTTCATTTCTCAAACCGATTTTGATTTTGATGCTTATTTGGTAGGCTGAAGTTTAGGACATTAAACTTCCTACACAGATTTTGAAATTATACTCCATTAATTAATTATGGTAATTTATGCAAATTTTCAAAATATTAAAATGTTCTATCTCCCACATTTCGCTGATCCGATTTTAATTACTGTTGTTATCCAATAGGGTAGTGAGCTTCCAATACTTTCTACACAAAATTTTGAAATTAATGAAATTACTGCAAATTAAAATTAAATCAATATGCAAATTATGCAAATTATTTCAGAAAAATCACAAAAAATTGTTCTTTCCTTCATTTCTCAACCATTTTACTTGATTGCTCTTCATTGGATAGGCGCTGATTATGCACATTAAACTTCACACAGAATTATTGAATTAATTTCCATTAATTATTATGTAATTTCATGCAGAAATTAATTCCAAAATAACAAAAAGTGATTCTTCTCAGTGATTCTTGATTTCCATTTCATTCTGTTTGTTGATATGATAGGCGTAAGGTGGGGCTCAGGACTTCTACACAAAATTTTGACATTAATCAATTATGCCAATATTTAAAATTAATCATGCAAATTTATGCAAAATTTATTCAAAATCACAAATAAAAATCACAAAAAAGCTTTCTTCTCAATTATTTCCAGACAATTTATTTAGCTTGCTTTTAACTGGTAGAGCAATCTTGGTACACTAAACTGTTACCAGAATTTTTAACAACTGTTGCTCACATTAAATTTATGATAATTTATGATATTTATCCAAAAATGAACAAATTTATTTTCAGTTCTTATCATATCAAGACTTTTAATTGGCTTCAATTCAAATGTGTTTTTATCAAACAACAAAATGGTATGTGAGCCCCGCAAGGGATTGGGGCCAATATATAGTACTTCATGTTTTAGTTATTATTATTATTTTATTTTTTTTTTTTCATGTCCCTTCCTGGGCATGCAAACTAAATGTTTTCTCACTTAACTTATTTAGCTCACCTGAGGCAAAGGCTCAATGTGAGCTATTAGCGATGCGCTTTTTGTCCGTCGTCGTCGTGTGTCGGCGCGTGCGTCGGCGTCGTGCGTCGTGGCGAAACTTATTAGACATTTTTCAGCTTCTTTCTTTCCAAATGATATTGGTTGGCCAAATGGCAGAATGATTTGTAGGGGGTAGCGATTCCAAGGGTGTCCTAAACTGTGTTCCACCTGGCCCCCAAGGCGGCCAGCGCACCGCCCAAAAAGGGCCAAAAGTAGAGTTTACAAACATCTACTTCTCTTAGTTCAGAAGTAGTTTAGTTAAAGCCACTATTGTTGGAGATACCTCTATACTGTGCTGATATTAATGTTCACTCATTACAATGCCCACGGGTGGCCCGTTGCCCAAGGGGGCAATAAGTATTGGGATAGGGCCCTATAGAGTTAATTCAATTCATCGATTAGTGGATTGAAGAACCAACTGGTGGAGTGATCCTCGGGGAGGGAAAAGAGGGTTCCTGAATGGATACACTCGCCCCCTCGGGGGCCATCGCTAGCCATAAGCCACAAACTAGATACTTTTTAACCACAAGTCCATTTGCATAAGCCAAACTTGGGTCGGCTAGATGAGTACAGTGACTCAATGTTACATTGGGGTCAAAGGGTCACATATGTAGGTCAAAAGGTCAAATTAAGCCAATTTTCTTCCTTGGTTGTATTAGCCTTTTTCTCTAAATCCAAAAATAGGAGTTAAGCCACTGATGGTAAACCTCTATATTCGCGAAATTAAAGTTCTCATGACCAATGCCAGGGTTGGCCGTTTGGCTCCCAAGGGGAAAAAATTGGACGGTAGCGCCCATGTAGGATTTAATTCACATTCACATCCAATGATTTAGAACCAAATTGGTAATGGAATGATCCTCAGGGAGGGGAAGAGTTACTGAGAATGCACACCAGGCCTCCCCCCCCCCCCCGAGGGCCCCAGGGGCCAGGCCATAAGGCCCCCCCCCAAATACGTAACTTTACTAACCCACAAGCCATTTGTAACCAAACTGTAGGTCGTAGATGAAGTAATCAGGGACCTCAATTATTTCGATCAAGGTCACATAAGATAGCGCGGTCAAAGCAATATGTTAAGAACATACTAGTGGTGGGCTGTTTATAAAAGACGAGATGTCTAGAATTATAAATGTACTTGAAAATCAGCTATTGCAAAAGTGGAGCAACAGTTTTTCAATCTGCCGTTCATTTTGGCTTATGTGGTGACCTAATATCAGGCCTCAAGGCCAAACTATATATATCAACTGATGTTTTTTCTATGGGTACACATAGAGAGTTTGCCAGGACCTCAGACGAGTGAGCTCGTGCAGCCCGGGTCTTAGTTTAATATGCATGTTCCTTTCGGGACATCAATATTAATATTTATTGAACCAGTTAAATCTGGTACAATGAAATTTCGGTATTATGATTTGCGAGATGCGGAATATGAGCGCTACGTCAATTGCACGGTTTTCTAGTATTATTTAAAAACAAGAACACCTCTTTAATACCAGAAACCAGACCCTCCTCAACCTGTCTGCATTTGGAGATAAGAATCTGAATTTTGACCATTTTCAGCTCTTGTTTCGGTCAATGCGCTTTCTATTTTTCTTAGTAATTTTACAACAACACTCTATGGCAAAAATGCTGATTCTGTGCCCTAATTTTTGACTCAACTGATCAAAGCCTCAGTGAGGCTATTGCGATCGCTTTTTCGTCCGTCGTCCGTTGTGCGTCGTGCGTAAACTTTTTACACATTTTTCAGCTTCTTCTTCAAAATGCATGATTGGATTTGGCCCAAACTTTGCAGGAATGGTCCTTAGGGGGTGGGGATTCAAGGGTCCTCAAATAGTACACCTGGCCCCCCTAGGGGCCCAGGGGCAGGGCCCTAAAGGGCCAAAAGTAGGTAGTTTTCAAACATCTTCTTCTCTAGATCCAGAAATAGTATAGTTAAGCCACTTTGTGTGTAGATACCTCTATATGTGCTGAATTAATGTTTTTCATGACAATGCCCAGGGTGGCCCCCGTTTGGCCCCCAAGGGGGGAAAAAAGTTTGGAGGTAGGGCCCTGTAGGAATAATTCACATTCACATCAATGGATTTAGACCAAACTTGGTGGGAATGATCCTCAGGGGGAGGGGAAA
>JZLH01S0046651.1:9518-23008 GCA_001188425.1 Eucidaris tribuloides
GATAAACCTTTCCAGCAAGGAATGTCTGGAAGAAGATCTTCAACTTGCGTCCCAATGCATGATGGTACCGTGGTCAAGAAACTGTAAGAGTTAGGCCCTAAATTTCACAAGCAACGTATTTAGATAAACCAAGTGGTTTGCCTTTGTTGTACTTTAAAGTGGTAGTGACATGATTTGGAGAATAGGAAAATGCCTCTCGACCGAACTAGTTAAGATAATACCGAGGCCTCATACACGAACTGGACAATGTATCGTTCTGGCTGGAAGGGATTTGTCTTGAATTTTCTAAGGAGAATTAAGCATGAACATACAAGCCACTTTAGTTCCTGCTTGTGCGCCTTAGAAAGCATTACTCCAAAAAAAGCTAACGACAAATTTGTTCTGTCACAAAGCGTACTGGTGAAGTTAATTTAAAATGCAGTCAATTTTGAACGAACAAACATTTTCAGAATACAATTCCCTTGCACAGCTTACTTGATTCGTAGAATAGTTTACTCCACCAAGTTGAGGGCTACCCAGATCTGTATTTACCTTTAAGAATGGTAAAGTGGCAGCTTTGTGGCTTCAAGTATGCGTACCACCATTGAAGTGATCCATGCATTTGATACTGAATCAGTGTAGCGTCAGTACAGATGATGGTCATATTTATATGATACTTGAGTGATGTGGAGTGAAGCACATGGATATACAGCGCTGTCCAGGAAAAAATGTCCCTCTCGTAGACAACAGAATAATTACCAAAATCAAGTTTTATACTCAATTAAGTTTACATATTTAAAAAGTCCATTTAATTTTGTAGTTCTTGTGAAAATTTCAAAGATCTCGCTTCATTGGTTTTGAATATATAGGCTCTTATGTAACAGCAGGGCTTTCCGGCCCATTCCAAGTTTACTAAAATGAAATGCACACTACAGACATACCATGCATTATTCCATGCTTCACTTTCATGTCAATGACTGTTTTCTTGTTGTTTTCAAGTAACTAAAGTCAAGTTCATTCACTTTTTAAAATGAAAACTTATCAAAATTCAGTTCCACTGGTCGTGTTTGCTTTCATATATGTTCCATTTAAAGTTTGCCCTTCAATCTCCAGCTTGTAAATCTTTGTTACCATTCAGGTTGATGCATTGATGAAGCACTGAAAACTTGGAATGGACTGAAAAGCACTGCTGTTACATAATGGACTGTGTATTCAAAACCAATGAAGCGAGACCAATGAAATTTTCACAGAAGTTAGAAAATAAAATGAGCTTTTTAAATACATAAATTTAATTGAGTAGAAAACCAGATTTTAGTAATTATTGTCTTGTCTACGAGAGGGACATTTTTTTCTGGAACACGCTGTATTGTATGATTTATAACAAAGACAGACAATTCACAGATAATTCTGGTAATCGAATAGTCAGTGTGATTCTGAGACCACCAGAAAGAAGCCATCCAATATTCTCATTATTCTCTAAATTCACTCATTAATCAACAAAATGAAATTCAACTGAAATATCCTCTTATCATGTTTTAGTAATTCATCACCAATATATTACTGTTCTGCAAGAAGAAGAAAAAAAAATAGTTTACAGGTTTAAATGTGACCTGAATAGTTATTTAGGATGAAGTCATTGAATAGTACATGTATACTGGTACTTCTCTTTTAAAGATGGGAGAGTGCTCAAAATCAAATGAAATCCACATTAAAGGGCAGTGACATGATTGGGAGAAATAAAACATGCCTCTAGAACTGAACTGGTTGAAAGATACACCAGTCTATACACCAGCTGGAGTGTATCTCCTGGCTGGAAGGATTTGTCTTCAATTTGTTTACTTAAGGAGAACCAAGCATGAACATACCAGGACTTTATTTCTATTGGGGGTTTATTCTCTCGAGCTCTGAGAGATATTGATCCCATAGAAAGCTACACAACAAATTTGTCTGTCAGAAGGCATACTAATAGTAGTACTATTACAATGAGTCAAATTTTGACTACCACATTTTCACAGTACAATCCTTGCATAGTTTACTTGATTCTAGAATAGTTTTACCCCAAGTTGTGGGCTTACCCCAATTATATTATTTACAGTTAAATTATGGCCATACCGTATTACCCAGTCATTTCTTGACACACAAGATATTCTGTAATATGATGCCTGAAACCCCATATTTAGATAGCGATTGATATTGTTTGTATTCACAGATTCACCTTATTGCCGATCCTAGCATTACTATGGACGATCCTCTTATCAAAAGGGCTGTCCACAAGGCCCAAGTTAAACCAATTTTACTACCCAAGGGTGAACCAAAACCCTCTAAGAGAGGTCCGGTAAGTAGTTTTTGTATGATTAACCAATTTTTATTAATTTGACTAATCATAAAAATCTCAAGTTTATTCCCAGTAAAATTGCTCCTCAAATTTGTGTTAAATTGTTGTAAGTTAATCTACAAATTGTAATTTGTTTGAAAATAATTACCAAACATTAACAATCTATTTTCACAAATTAAAACATACTTAAAGCACAAGTTTACTTTTGGCGTAGTTTTGTTATTCGAAAGCTTTACACAACATAAGCATAGTACACAAATTAGAAAATAATACATACCATTGAATAATGCATGGGGATTACTGTGTAGACATAATGTTTTATATTAAATGGTTTTCCTTGCATCCCTTGGTTTACAAATGCAATGATTGGTTTGGTTTGTAGTCAGACAAATGCAAAATTCAGAATTGTCGATAGTTACACAAATAAAGGACAAAATAGGGGCAAAAGAAAAAAAAAATCATATTACAGGGAATATCACTAATACTGAAACGTCCATTACTTCAAAATTAGCCACTCATGGTAACAAAAATAGTTTTAAGTGGAAATTTTAAAAACTCCAACCCCCTCTCTTACCACTGTAGAATATTACCCCACCCTCGAAACACCCATGGATGAAAACCTGTCTGAATATTACATTTGTCTTCTCATTCACCTGCAGGGAGGAATCACCAAAGAGCAGGTGGTTTATATGGAGAAGTATGGCTACTGCGGCAGGCTGCAGCGCTCGGAAGCCATGCACAAGTACATCTGGTACATTGTGTACGGTCACCAGCAGGCCGAGCCGCTCCGCTTTGAGCCGCTGCTGGAACCAGACTACGCGGATGACGAGGAACATGGCCAAGAAGGTGTTGAAGATTTGAACAGGGATGGCCTGGAAGGGAATCTTGAGACGCACCTGGTACCAGATGGTGGAGTGACACCTCGGGGTGCAGAGGGTTTGCTTGAGATGATCACAGGCGTAGACATTGGCTGTTGGGAGTCGACCAATCAAACGGCTGGAAAAGACTCGTCAGCCAATCAAGTGGGAGATCAAGACTCATCGGCTAATCAAACGATCCCCTCCGGTGCACAGATGTTTGAATCATATCAGGAAAGGATGATGCAGTCCAATTTGGAGGTGAAAAGAACAACTTCGCGAGTATCATCTGATGGGAAGAGGGATTTACAACTATCACTCACGAGGCACCAATCTCATCCATCGGGTAATGAGAGAACGGTGCCACGAATGGCTCATCCACATCCAGAGTCCCAACCAGAGGCAACAGACTTAAAAATGGATTCAACAGCTAGTGAGGCGAGTGAACGTGGTGGTGCAAAGGAAACCACAGCTATAGACAGTGATGCAGACGAGGATACAAGCTTTGAGAGGAACATAGGGGTGTACATAGAAACTACAGATTGGAGGCGGTTTGTTCCCCCGGCCTCCACCCATGTTGGATTCTCCAGGGGCTGGACAACGTTGCACGACATCATTTATGGAATGCCCCTCTCCTTATTCGTGAAAGTACACTCAGTTATGGACTATGTAAGTTTGAGTCATGTTCTTTTTTCTCTGAAACAAAATAAATAAACACAATGATAGTTAAAGGGATATTCTTGCAAAAAGAGGGATGTGGTAAAACCAAAGGCAAATATTTTATATTTTATGGTCAATATGAAAAGCCTGTTAGGTATTTTTGCACTGAAACCGTGATGAGCAATGCTTACTGTACCAAGATTTGGTTAGATTACTTACTCGTAGAAAACGTTACGAAGTGCTTGTAATTTTTGCTGACGTAGATCTCTCTCTTCCTACACTGAACAGACTGTTAGCTTTAATCTCCCTGAATCGATATCAGCATGTGTCTGTTGGTAAAGTTACGGCATATTTGATATGAATGCAGGAATTTGAGAGATGAGCACACACATGTATTAGGTCTTATGCCAAAATGGCCCCAAACCATCTGCAGTATTTAATTATGCTGTTTTCCTCAAGACACTGTGATGTGCAGGTTTGACTGAATTGTGTCATTCACTGAAAGCACTATCACACCTAGCCAATTTTGCTCGCAGAAGCAATACCAGAGCACAGATTTGTTGATTTTCATTCATACATGCAGGTACAAGTATGGCAGCGCAACGGTATCACATCGCTAAGAACAGAAATACATCATCATCACATCTTCAGAACATCGGTGACAAAATTAGCAATGGCAGGGGATGGCAGACCATTTTTAACATGGATAACAAATTGTTGCCTCAACAATGGTACTACAATGGCAGTACTCTGGTATGGCTTCGTTAAATGGTAGAGCACTAGCGCCCTGTGAGACCAAAGTCCTGCCAATGTACTAATGGTGTACCACTGTTCTTAGCGATGTGATGCAAGTGAAATCATCACTTTCAGATTTTTACTTGCCCAAATGAAAAATTTACTTGCCCGAAAATAAATGATAATCAAAAACTAAAAAAATGATTCCCCCTAATTTTACGCAATAAAGCCTTTTTATAGCATTGGATGTTTATTCCAATTCTGGGGGTTGCCATAGGTGTGATTTATGAATCTAACGACTCGTACAAAGAACAAAATTATGATGAACTTTACAGTCTGTATAAAAGTTGATTAAATACAAAGTTTTAGACATATTTTGTTGTTTTTCTCAAGATTTGGGTCATATTTTGCTCATTCCAAGATCAAAATTTTACTTGCCCAATGGGGCAAGTAAATCTTAACATTTTGAGTTTTTACTTGCCCGACATGAAAATTTACTTGCCCTGGGCAAGTGGGCAAGTGCTAGTGTCGAGCCCTGACTAAGTTGTAATAGTACCGATCCCTGAAAATTAACAAATTCATGATTCGGTTTTGCTCCAGTTGCCAAATTGGCTAGGTGTGACAGCACAGTGCTATCTTGAATGATATCCAGTGATTTCCTCGCTGTTGATAATTTGTACTCCAGTTAAGTCCTGGCAAAGAACATCTGGTCATTTTCAAACAATCATTTTTGACAATTTGAGAGTCTTACGGGCTCATATCTTCCCACTTGGAGGTTATGAATGGATGATGACTACCATATTAAGTAAAATGTAGGACTGGCGTGTGTCATTACAAGTTGGATTGAATTCTTCATTTGGACAAATAATTATTAAAAAAACAGTGCGTGAGTGATACAACAAATTTTGGACATTGGTGTCTGACCATTATCGGTTATGGAAGGATTTGTACCAAAGTAGTTCTCCAAGAGTACCACGAGTCCCAAAACATGTGCATAATTAGATTACCTATGTAAAATATATAGTCACAATCAATCATTCCCTCTCTCTGGCAAATGGTCCCCCTTTGCATGCCGTGAGGGACACGACAAAATGCAAAAATACCCACATTAACATTAATTACCCTTATACTAAATTCACTGTGTTACGACAAATGATAAATTGTTTTATGTAATTTTCACGGAAAACTGTCATCTAAGATATCTAGTTTCAAAATATATTGAAGCCTATTGATTTCTTGCAAGTTTTAATTTCACCCTCATGTCCACATTTGTTTGAAAATTGGCATCTGTAGTGTGTGACAGTGCCTTGACTTATTTTTCCCCGCAGGTGCCTGGTCTGATGAGTTACCTCCGTCATCCCATCAAGAGACACTACCTCATCACCCACCTTCCCCACCCCATCAGAGAGCAGCTGTTCGAGGCCCGCAAGTACACCTTCAGCGTCTTCAAGTGCCTGATCAGCCTCAGCGGCATGGGCCTGATCTACTTCACCGAACTCCACAAGTACATCCACAAGGAACTGGTCAGTATTTTAGGGTTGAACTGTGCAAACCTTGTCATCTGGCCTGTATTTCTGCTGTAATAAGATAAAAGAATTTTCAACATGGGAACTTAAAGACAATATTTAACATTGTTGGAGCACCATTTAAAAGATTGTCAAACTTTGACATGTGACCTACATGATAGTGTTTGAATGGACAAATAAACACCATAGAACACAAAACTTTAGACAGTTGTGCTGCCACTAGTAAAAATATGTGCACAGAAATATTAGCACGTGAATTAATGTCAAATTTGATAACACAGCAGTCTATGGGGGAAACTGGAATGGTTGCTCATTGATATTTTTCAGTTTATAAAAGCACTTAATTATCATTTTTTTTCAGAGCTCCATTTTTAGATCTTATCAGAGACACCAGTAGCTTGGTTAACAATGTAGCTTTTTAAAACTGGACACATTATTCAATGATTCCTTTAATATGTCATTGCTGTATCTCAATAATATGAATTAATTTTTTGTTGAGTTTGTTTTGCCCTGGGTGTTTCAAGTCAGTGCTGTTCTTGTGGTGTTGGGGTTAGGTTTTCAGCGGGTGTGCCCTATTTGCCCCGACGCTTCAGGAGTATTGCCACCTTGACTGGTTGCAGCCCAGTCCAGTCCCAAAGGTCACCATCACCCCATATTAGTGCTGTCATCGACAAGTCCTCTGTCAAAAGTCTTATCGAATTAAAGACATATTTTGCTTGAACAGGCATTTCCCATAGACTTCAAGACAAAATATCTTGTGTGTAGTCTTCAAAGACCATATAGGCCAAATCTGATTTCACACAACATACATGGTACCTTTGTAATGATAATAGTCAACAAATATTCAATTAACAGAAACTTACGGAATGCATATTTTTGCAGGTAGCTTCAATTTACCCCAATTTGAAAGCTCCTTGACTAGACTAGCTTGTCTGATTTCACCAAATTTGCAGCCCAGCTGTACATGCAGCGCGCACTAGCGTGCGCCAGTACATACTTATTGCGCACGTTCTATAGCAAGTTTAGCAGTACATTGTCGCGTATTTCAGGACGACGACAAAACACCCCGAAAACCGTTGTAGATTTTCGGTGACGGATGTACCTTCAGTCGTAAGCATGCGCAGATTGGTCCAATACCCAGACTTACCATCGCAGGGTCCGTCATCGCCCAAAACGAATGCTCCCTAATGATGTATTGATAGTGAATCTGTCTTCCTGACATTAACTGTGTGAACGTCCTTTCATTGTCCAAGGGTGCTAGTTTTGAGTGACCAACAAAACAGTAAAATGTAACCACTGGCTAGTGACCATAATTGTAATGGCACGGGCCAGTGAATCACATGCATGAGTGCAGGTACTTTGGTACCTACGATGTATTGTAATACTGTGCTCAATTAATGATATTTTATGTACAGCGTATCTCCATAGTTGATTCAGCTTAGATTATTGTTGACAATTGTCGATATCAGTACAATTTTTTTCAGTGACTTATCAACTTTTTCAGTGACTTTCGGTCAGAATTATTTAGTTAATTTTTTTTTTCCCGGCGTTCATGTGGCTGTTTTCAATAATTGCAATATTCTCCATGCTTTGTATAATTTGATAATACTTATATTGTTGTATGTTTTTGATGTATTTTGTATTTGTCCGAATAAGTAATAGTAATAATAATTATAATAATAATAATAATAATAATAATAATAATAATAATAATAATAACAATAATAGTAATAATAATAATAACAACAACAACAACTACTATTACTACTACTATTACTACTACTACTACTACTACTACATAACTACTACTACTACTACTACTACTACTACTACTACTACTACTACTACTACTACATAACTACTACTACTACTGAATTTCTCAACGATGACAGCCCTACCCCATATGTGGACATTCTGCAGGTCAAACTCTACGTCTGTCAGTCAGGGATTCTTCTGGACACCACCACCTGTACCCCAAGCCAGTACCAGACCAATGAACAGGAATATACCAAACTGCAGTACAAGTTCCACACCTTCAATGATGTGGAAAGATACTGGATGGAAATGAGAATGATCTGCCTCGGCACACCACTAGGTAAGCAATGAGTTTTATGGCTCCACCATGATGTATTGTCAGAGGCATTATATTTTGGGGTTGTTCATCTATATGTAACACTAGGCGCGACACCAGGGTGAAATCTTAGGAAGGGCAAAACCCATTGTGAACATTTTGCCGGCTAATTTTTATTTATTTTTTTTTATAAGCCAAACTGCAAGTCAAACAACATCGCCTCCCAGCCAAGCAGCAAAGCGATAAGCAAAAGAAAGTCGTCAGGCCCGGGAGAATCTGCTGTATCAGGTCAAGCTGTCTAAGAATCATTACAACCTGCATCTTTTCTCAAGGGTGTTTTATCTCTATATGTGCCAAAGTCGCAGATCTGCACTTTCAATAACACTTGAAATCCATAGAGGTTAAAATTCTCTGGCATAGTATTGGAGGGGGGTTCCATGAAAAAGGGGTTGGTTTCAAAAAAAAAGGGGGTGTGTAGTGTGTTTGAACACCCAAAACACCCCCCCCCCTTTCAGTACGTCTGTGCAATTGTTAAAGGTAAAGGCTAACATTGTGGAACTACAATTAAAAAACTGTCAAACTTTGATATCTGAGCTACATAATAGTGCTTAAATGGACAAATAAACATCCTAGCATACAAAAGTTTTGGAATGTTGTGGTGCCATTGGCATGGTATGCATGGATAAAGAAATTAGTGCTCCCCCCGAGTATAATTAAGTCAGACCTATAACACAGTAGTCTATAGGAGGAAATAAACAAGGTCAGGAGAAGGTCACACTGGATACTCTGGATTTTCACTCTTTTGAAGCATTAAATGATCACTTTAAAGTACAATTTTTTTCAGTGCTTCATATTTGGACCTTATCAAAGACACTTAGAGCACGGAGGATTATTTAGCTCAGATATTTTAAACTGTGGTTTAACACCCTCTTAATTTTCTCAGGCACTGTAATGCCCCGGGACCAGAAGAAGAGTGAAGAAGAGAAGAGAATCAAACATGATCTTGCCGAGACCAAGAAGAGACTGATGATGATTGCGAGTGATGTCTCGGTCACGCCGCCTGACCCAGAGGAGGTTCCCGGTGATCACAGAGGAGCTGCTGGTTTGGACACCACCTATTATGGGTAAATATAACTCCTGTGGTACTGCAGTGAGTCCTCCCTTCCTCCTTTTGTCCTTGCTCCCCTTACCCCCTTGCCCCTCAAAAAACTTTCCACTTGATAAAAGTCTCATTAAATTAATATTTGGAAAAAAAATCAGGACATTGTCATATCTGTGTATAACTACAGATCTCATCTATCAAATGACACCCTACCCCCTAAAAAAAATGGATGTCTGTTTTCATGTCTACAAAGACTGAGGGGGGTCTAAAGGACACCCCCCCCCCCCCTTTCGACGATCTTGCTCACAGATCACGCGATCGGTGCAAAGTTTTGCTTTCAATTTAATGCACGGTCGTATACTTTGCTAGGGGATCTTAAATTGTATTTTCTTCTATTTACCAGTTGGTTTACGCAATGTTATTTTTCTAGACATACTAAAGTGCGCCACAAACTTTAAAGTGTAACTGTTATTTTCTTGTGTTTCAGTCACTTAGGTCGTTGCTGGAATCACTTCCAGATCGTAGATCATGAAAATAGGCCAGTCAAGAAGTTCCAGGTATCCAAAGGAAGTACTCCCAAGAAAAAGAGTAAAGACAAAGGAGAGAAAAGCAAGGGAGAGAGCCATGGTGGAGGAGCGGCTAAGAGTAAAGGTAGGAATATACCCCGGGATACACAACGGTTCTCATTTATCTTCCTGATAGAGAATATTATTTGTTCTGAATTTTCACATTTTTTCACAATTTGTTACAATTGTATAAATGACATAATACATTCACAGATATTATTAAAGACAATATTGTTTAAATGCAACGTATGATTTCATCGCTGTATATCAAAACGCATTGTTATTGAATTTCTGTTAAGTTCAATTTTGATGGAAATTCTTTTCCTAAGAACTAACTTTTCAGCCCAAATGCTCTGTGAGATTTAAGGAATGATATGAATCTTTACATTATAAATGATTTTAATTCATTTGCTCCATTAGCTCATTCTGGGCATGTATAATAAATTAAATGCTTATATGAATTAAATTGATTTGAGAATAAAATTGATGCCACTAATTTTAACCCTGTGAAAATATGAATCATTTCATTGCAGACTTTAGTCACATTAAGAGCATTTGGACAAAGAAGAGATTAAAATTGGTTCTTTGAGATTTTCTATTTATTTATCAGCATTGCTGCCAGAATTTGGATTTTTTTTTCGATTATACACTATCTATATCGAAATGCACTGTTTTGAATTCTGCATATAATTTTGTTGACTGGCAAAATTATACCTAAATGTGAAGATTTGAGTATATCTCCAAAGACACAAATCCATCTTATGCGTAGATCTGCGAAGTGGCATAATGAAAATTGGGCTCCCAATACTGTTTATGATACACTTAATTCCTTATCATAATACATCTGGCCATTTTCAAACAAAAGTGGACATGAGAGGTTTAAAATTTAAAACTCCTGCTTAGAAAATCAATAGGCTTCAATATTTTTTGAAACTAAATATCTTAGATGATAGTTCCATGAAAATTTACATAAAATATTTATTATATATTTTGGTAACACAGTGAATTACAAGGTATAGAATGTTAATGTGGTATTTTTGCATTTGTCATGTCACTCACAGCTGTAAAGGGGACCATTTGCCACAGATGAGGAATGAGTTGATTGTGAGCTGCATAGTTAGATAGGTATTTTATTTACGTCACATGTCTAGGGACTCATGACTCTTGGAGAACTACTTGGTACAATCCAACCATATCTGATTAAATGGTCAACACCCATGTCCATATAATTTTGTCGTTCACTCACGCCACCCATTTTTTTAATCATATCTACTTGGACCAATTGTTAGAACTTTCCAAATCAAACTTATTAAGACACATGCCAGTCCTATCATTATACCTAGATGGTAGTCATCAGCTCCATTCTATAACCTCTCATAGTGGAAGATATTAGTCCTTTGTGAGACTCTCAAAATTTTGTTGTCACTTCACGTTTGAAATATGTAGCATCTATTGATATTTGTGCGATTTATTTTTGTTTATTTGTTAAATAGGCAAACTGGAACATGTAAATGAGTAGAATTTGGCGAAGAGTGGAGAATGAATGTATCTTGTGCCAAATGAGGTCAATCATATACCTTATTATGTCCTGTTACGTGAGTTCTTGGCAAGGTGCAGTATTTTAAGCTTGTAAAATCTAGACGCTCACCTCCTCCGAGTCTCTCCAAGATTGGCCCGCCGAACCCGATAACCTCAAGTTACTGATTGACGTTTGTTTGTGTTTTTGGTTTTGCCAGTCATGACCAACCTGAATCAGAGATATATCGAGAAATATATTCTATAGAGTCAGCCGAGGGGAGGATGGGGCGGGGGAGAAAAACAGAACACATTCGGCTGGGGAGGTTTGTTGGTTCTTATTGTTGGACTATTTATAGGTTTGCTGTCATATCTCTTGGTTGTTGCTAGAGGAGGAAGTGTCTGAAGTGCACGGAGGACAGTCTGGGTGGGTTTACTTTCCTTCCCACGTCCATCCTCCCCCCCCCCCCCCCCCCTGTTAGTCTCCTTTGTTATGTTAGGCTTTAGACATTTTGACAACCAACAAAATGTACCATAGTTTGTAAAATAAGGAGCATTTTATTTTCTTCTCGTGCGTTAAGCCCCAAGCCTTACTGTCACTACTTTAAACGTGCTGGCTTAACATTTGGACCTTGTCAACCATAAAGCATACCGGAAGTTATAAGAAATGTATGTGTGTTTTTTTTTCGTTTTTGTTCGAAAGATTTTCGTGAGTGGACTGTAGTAACGCTGTAAAAATTTTGTTCATAACTGGTTTTTAATGCTCTTGTTTCCTATTTTATATATATATCATGGCAAACCGCTTCGAATACATCTGTTCTCCCTACAAGTTTGTTGACTGTCACATTTATGCTTTATTTTTTATTCGCGGTATAAAAATTTAGTGGTAGTATAAAATGTCATACTTCGTTAACTTCTTTTTTTACTTATGTGTCCTTTCTGACATTCATCGTTATGTCAATGACTCTGTGAATGCTATGAAGCTATTATCCAGTTTAAGCTGGAAATTTGCCACAAATACTTTCTAACACTCTTCATCATGCTGTTAGCCAATTCATTGCTGGCATTTCATTCATCTTTAAAGTTATTGGCTAAACATTTACCACAGGTTAAAAAAAAATCTGAGCTACATGATTCCCCATCCTACCCATTGTCTTGATAAGTCGTAAAATATGACGCCCTGAAAAAAAATGTAGTCAAAATAGATTGATTTAGTGCTTTATTACGTGATAATCGGTAAGTTATCGGATTCACGCCCAATTTTTCCCATAGACTTACTGTGTCACACCTACGCATTTAAACTCGCCCCGAGGTTTTAATCATTTTATCATGCAAGCTTGCCATTGCAGTGTAACTTTCAAACTTTTTATTCTAAGTGTTTATTTTGTCCATATGACACACTACTATTCTATATCAAATTGACAATTTTTTTAAATGAAGCTCCACAATGGTTAGCCTATCACTTTAAATCACAATTGGTTTTACAGATGGATTTAACATGAGCCTAGTTATTCAGCAAATTTTCAAGCTCCCCCTATTAAACATGGTCAAGTTAATAGAAAAATTTAATATGTTCTTTAAAACCCTTTGAGATACTTGATTCAATGATAATGCACATTTCACCACTGACCCCAGCTGATATATCTTGTTTTAATGCCATACAGTAATGTAATCTATATGTAGGATGCTGGAATTTTTGTCCCCAGAATCTTCATAATTTAAAAACCAAAATACAGCTGCAATAGTTACTGGTAAGACATGGCTATCCCATGTTACTCTGTATTAACCCTATTTTAACTGGGTATTTCAGACCATGTTATTACTTGGGCGGGGGGTAATTGACCCCCCCCCCGCCCCCTCCTTCCTAGATCTTCGACCGCTGTATTCGCTTTTTGTTCTGGATTGGATCGTAAGGGTTTACCGGATTAAAACATAACAACTGTATAGATAAAAAATTTGTTTTTAAAATGGTATTTTTTCTATTTTTATATATATTAATTAATTTATGCAAATAAGTTTGCAAAAATTATGTTTTTGCCATATAACTCACTTAACTAATAGCTAGTAGATACTGTAGATTTTTGGTTTTGAAAATATTCATTCTGACATATTCTCACAACACGTACCAAAAAATTTGTCCAATT
>JZLH01S0046656.1:10507-24048 GCA_001188425.1 Eucidaris tribuloides
ATTGAACTAATTGAGAAACATATTTTACGGACTTGTTTTTCTTTTTTATGTCATTTAAAAGTGAAAGTTATTCAATCAAAAATTATTTTCAGTCTTAAATTTCACAAGAAAAATAAGATCTTAACCAATAAATAATTAATTAATTAGGCTAATGTTTGACACATCATTCAATATCCATTACCCTTTTTATATATAATAGACTATTCCAGTATGTTGCCGATTTGATGAGAAAGCAAATTTGTAGTGATTATTTTACTCTGGACAGGCTCTAGTATTGAATGAGTTAAAACAGAATGCAGTGACTTAAAGGCACTGTATAACAATGTTTCCAGTTTAAAAAAATCTGAGCTACATGTACATGATTCCCCATGCTACTAGTGTCTTTGATACAGTCTAAAAATGAAGCCCTGAAAAAATTGCAGTGTAAAACAATCATTAAGTGCTTTAAAAAAGTGAAAATTATTGAGAGACCATTCCAGCTTTTCTCCATAGACTGCTGTGTTGCAGAATTTCCTATCGCCCGATATAAAATTAATGTGCCAATTTGTATCTGCACATTATTGTACTAGTGACAGCATAACTGTCCAAACTTTTGTGTTCTAGGGTGTTTATTTGTCCATTCAAACACTGTCAGATATGTCAGATAGCAAAGTTCGACAATTTTTTAAACGGGTCTTCCACAGTGTTATATAGTGTCTTTAACATAGTTCACTTAGTTTGAATTTTACACGGCCATAAAACTAGTCTGACTGCATTGCAAGCAAGACCTGATTTGTGTACTGAAAACTGAATATTGATCAAAGGTTACAAGGTCAAAAACTTACACCAGTATGGTTGGATGATTGTCGAGCAATCTTTACTAAAACAAAAATCAGTGGGTGAAAGTTAAATGTATGTCCGATGTCTGAAATTCAAACTAGCATTAAAAACATATCTCTAAGCAATGGCCCAATTTCAAATGATTTTGTTTATTTCAAAGACTTTACAACATATGAATCCTAAATTTTGTATGTTGTATCTTTATGTAGTCTACATGTGCCCATCTTCGAGTTGGATGAAATCTGAGCAAAAATCGTGTGTTGATCAAATAAAAAAACACAGCCTTTGACCCAGTTTGATTATGTTTTGTAATCTTTTTTGGTTTATTCTGTACTGTGTTAAAGCCACTGGCTAACATTTACCACAGTTAGAAAATCTGAGCCACATGATTCCCCATAGTACCAGTGTCTTTGAGGAGGTCTAAAAATGAAGCCCTGAAAAAATTGCATTTCAAAATGATTATTTAGTGCTTTAAAAAAGTGAAAATCGTAAGTTGACCAAATTCACTTGCCCATTTCCTCCCATAGACTTACTGTGTGTACACCTAGGCTATTAAAACTCGCCCCGAGTTTTAATTGTTTATTCATGCATAACTTGCCATTGGCAGTGTAACTTTCCAAACTTTTGTATTCTAGGGTGTTTATTTGTCCATTTGAACCCTACTATGTAGCTCAGATATCAAAGTTTGACAATTTTTAAAATTTAAGCTCCAAAATGTTAGCCTATCACTTCAAAGTGCCATAAATGAGCCATTTGTTTGTTTGTTTTTTAATCTTTCCAGCTCGGAAATGTCGGTGCTTCACTCGGTGTGCGTGCGATGCCACGAGGGCTTCAGTCAGGATGAACGCATCGTCAACTCCCACGGTGAAGTCTGGCACGAACAATGCTTTGTGTGAGTATGCGTCGAGAGTTCGGGGAGATTTCCAGTCTGATAATAAAGATGTTTTTATTAAAAGTAGAAAAATGAGAGGAACAGATCAGTTAAAACTTTAGCAAGATTTTTGTGCACAAAACATATGGAGGTTTATAATACAGTGTTGCCCGTTTGTAATGATTATAAGAATAAGAAAAAATTAATAACGTTATTTGCATTTGCCCAAGTTTTCTCTAATTTTCACGTGGTGTGATTCCCTGATTTTATAGCAATTTATTACCAGCCTGGAATTCACTTGTAATCATGATGTTGATGATGATAATTTGCAATGACCTGTACATGTAATGTACATGTACATTGTTACATCGTTAGTCATTGAGTTTTCCCAAGTGATGTAGGGTGCTGCAAATTCTTTGAATGCTCATGTGGTTAGGTCAATTGAAGGAAGTGATTAAACATGTGCTACATGTAGTATAAATCTAATTTTTCTGATTAAAAAAAAATAGATTTACAATGTAGAACTGCGAGACTGCAATATAGAACTATACAGTCCCAGGGAATGTTTAATTTTTGAGGAGCGAATTTTAGAAAAGAGAGAAAGAGTGAATTTACAGTGAATTTTGAGTGAACACGTGTGTTTTTCTGACACATTTTGAAATGACTTCAGTGATCACCCTCGTTCATTGGGGATCCTACAGGGTGCACAGTGCACATACATGTACTTGTATGTAGGGTGACATGGATCAATGATCACATTTTTTGTAAGGTTACATGTACGGATTCAGTATTTTGAAACAGAGGTGGCGAAATTTGATCTACACTGTAAACCTCGTGGTTTACAGTGGAAAAAATTATCGTGGAAAAAATAGATTACAGATTATCGTGGAAAAAATATCGTCGATAACACAATTTATCGCCTGAAGTTGAAAACAGATTTGTGATGAACAAGATAAATCTGTTGTAGACTTAAATTGACAGTGCACTCTTTAGGGCTGTTATCAAAATGTGGTCAAAACAATGTTGCTTTCTGTAGACCCTCTTGTAACTACATGTAGATCTGGAGATTTGTGATGCCGACTGTTTATAAATGGCATTTTGGTTGGCAGGGTGTTGACAGATTTGTTGACAAAATACTAAATGCACCACTGCTCTTGCACTACCACAAGTTTGATACCTGAACAGCATGGGGGTCTCTCATATTACTCCTACCTCCCTATTTTTATTTCTTGTGTGCAGAGTATTCATAGCTATAGCGAATTCTTGTTCCCTGCCACTGCAGTGCATGCATTTACCCCATTAGATTTTCATAATCGATCTGGCGATATTTTGAAATAATCCTGAGATCATTATCGTGTATTCAATATTTTTTCAACATCGACTAATTTCGATATTATCCAAACATCGGCCAGCCCTATTTTGAAAATAGGGAGAATGGGAGATGCAGGGAGAAGATTCTGCTGTTTGTGTGCACTTCAGAATCCAGATACTCTATGATGGGCTCTTTTTTTAACTTACAGTGTACAGTAGGTGGGAGGGGCCACTTTGTGCCATTTTGGGGGCAAACTCACCATGAACCCAACATGTACCACCTCAAAATGAAATTTCAAACAGTCAATCTTCTGTCACATCACAAATAGTTTCTTCATATTTCATTGTCATGTGTACATGTACTGTACTACACACAGAGCTCAGTGCCTTTCCAAATGAATTAGCATCTTAATGGAGTAACATCTCACAAAAGACCCCCGGGCTATATCAAATTGAGCGCTCAGCATAACAACATGACATGAATCTGAGAGGTCGACATTCCATGCTCCCCCACATCCAAGTTCATGATATCACATGAACAGAATCACTGCATGATATGTGCAATCATGCATGCTACATGCATGTCCCAGGGGCTATACTGAATATGTTGAGAGTACACATGTACACTGTGCATAGAAAATTACTTGATGATATGAAGTTGAACATAATTACTGGGTTCTTGTTAATTGCTGCCCAGTATAACACAATTGTTTTCTCATTTGACTTTATCAGGGTATCGTGGTGACGGGTCAAAATTTATTGTAAGAAGCGCCCCTCTGCTTACTTTTAGATTTACTGTGGGAGGGATTATCCCTCTCCCCCCGCTCGGTCGCTTCGCTCTCTCGCCACTTGCGCCCCCCCCCCCCCCATTTCAAAATCCTGGATCCACCACTGCTTCATTGTCATCTAATCTTATAAGGTTGTCTTGTTCTTCATTAAAAAAAAAAAAACGAAATGAGGAGATTAGAAGTCAAGGGTCGTGACTAGAATATGGTGCTTTACTATTTCAGTTATTTGTTGTACCAGATAACTTACCATGAAAATCTTATCATTGAAAATATTTGAAAGCTTGGTTTCTGGGGGAAAAAGGGAAACAAATATACCATTATGCTATGCTAGTCTTTATTATGGTACATTGTACACTTCATGTGATTATGATTCTGCAGCGAAATAACATAAAATTGGTCAGCTGAAGCCTAAAAATTTGAAATTTATGGTTTTAGATCTTTGAAAGTTGAAACATGTATGTATTTGATACAGTACTGTATACATGTAGATTGACAGATATTTCCTATCATTTCTCACAACAGGTGGGACTGGGGCCTGAATCTTCCGGGTTAGGTCACTGATCTGTCTAAAGGGGACTTCAGTGTTTTACTGTTCCATGTTAAATAATAGTTTGCCATCAGAACTGACACCAGAACAACACATAGATTGCTGCACAATTCAGTGTATATTTTATTTTTTGTATTGTCATATATTTGGCAATCAAATTGGGCCTCGTAAGATTTCTTACCAAATGGGCCTCCGGTTAAAAAAGCATGGGAAGCACTGTATTAGAGGATGTCCTGAAGGCTTTGGAAGATATATACAGTACTTCTGACTCGGTGTATGTGTGCGGGTATGTGTGTTTGTGTATGTGAGTTTGTGTGTGTGTGTTTGTCTCATGTTTGTGTGGATATGTGTGTGTGTTTGGGGTTTTTCGTTTGGGGGGGGGGTGTTGAAGGGTAATAGCTAGTGCTGTAACCCGCAATCCAGTAACCCGACCCGCGACAGCCCGCGAACCCGTTAAAATAGATAGCAGGTTGGATAAACCGTTAACTTGCAATTTAATCCGTTTAAATCCATCTTTTTTCCATGACTAATGATGAAGTGACGACAGCCCCGACCGACGGTGATATATAAATAATTGTCAGGAACTGATGGGAAGAACTAGGGGTCTCACGATCAGGAGTCCCGACTGCCGAATTGTCGATTATGTGCGTCTTAGTCTTACTCTTCCTTGTAAGACAAAGGAAAACCCTATGAAGGAAATACAAAAAGTATCATAACATTCATCATCATCATCATCAGCCATTTTCTGTTGACTGCTGGACGAAGGCCTCGGCATATTTGCGCCACAATTCCCTATCTCTAGCTTTGTAGAACCAATTAGCTGTTCCCCAGTAACTGTCCAACTCATCCCAGCTCGTAAATCGTATTTAACATTATGAGTAAAGTCAAATAACAATAACTTGAATGAAATAATACGTTTGTGGCTATGATCCACAAAAACTTAATTGTGTTTTTTCTCTGCAATCTTCATTAGAACTTAGAATTAAGAAAGAAAACCCAATGTAAGGTTACTAAAGTGACAATCAGTAAACAGAAAATTCTGTACAACAACGTAATCCAACTTTCAAATGCAGGTTATCGGGTTCATGATGAGCCCGACGGGCTGAAATACCCGCTGGGTTGGGTCAACCCGCAGGCCCGCGAAACCTGCAACGGATCCGGGTTGCAGCACTAGTAATAGCAAAAAAGTAAAGTCCAGACAGATTTCTTTCAAGTTTCATTTAGGCTTTTGTACATGTATGCAAATCTTCATATTGAGATGGAAGTGGGGAGTGACAAAACTGAAAAGCCAGAAGAAGAATACTGTATGTATGAGAGAGAAAAAAAGGGGGATTTCCAGAGGATAAGGGCCCCAGAGCTGTTCTTGGAATATCTGAAGAGGGAAAGGGGCCAAAAAATACATGTAAAAACCAAACAAAATAAAAATGTTAACATTAACCTAATTTTTAGCAGAGCAGTGATATTCGTAAAAGTAGAAATCCCTTTTTTCAGCCTGCAGCAAATGTATGGGGTTGGCTTCCTGTGACAAAGTTTACAGTTTACATAACCCTCTCGATATCATTGTAACAAAATTCTGTAGACTTTGCATGTGGTATTCACACTGTGGCGCTGAAAGGGCTAATTTGTACAGGGGGCATACTACATGTACATGTATGTTGGTATGAAAGGCAGCTTGGTAATAAATGCCATCTTTACAGCTGTGATGTAGAGCCAGGTGTAAAGCTGAAATGTACAGTATGTGTGTGGTAATGGCTTTGAATACTGCAACAGCTGAAGCAAATGTCTGTATCTCTTGAATGTTTATCTTGTGCTGATTTAAAGTTTGAACTTGTGACTGGATTTATGTGTATGATATTAAGTTTCTTTGATCCAAGTGATTGGTTTATCAGAAAATCTGGGAGTAGAAAGTAACGAACAATTGATAAACTAGTAGGCCTACTTACTGCTAATATTACTTGCAGTGGGTTTGAAAAAACATTATAGTACCAAAAGAAATTACATATCGCCTTTGACATTTAGAGTGAATGGTATTCTGTACTGACGAAATATGTCCAGGAGGGATACTTTCAGTTTTATAATGAGTTAGTCATAAATATGCTATGTGTTTGTTCACATTTGCAGTACACAGACCTGACAAGGAAACACACTCCATGCAAACATAATATTGTACACAAGGGCACACACACACACACACACACACACACACACACACACACACACACACACACACACACACACACACACACACACACACACACACACACACACACACACACACACACACACACACACACACACACACACACACACACACACACACACACACACACACACACACACACACACACACACACACATACACACACACACACACACTCATATACATACACACACACACAAATGCACACACACACACGCATACATGTACAAACATATTGTAAATGATAGACTCTTACACAGACGTACACACTACATACACATACACACACACAAATGCACACACACACACGCATACAAACATATTGTAAATAATAGACTCTTACACAGACGTACACACCACAAACACACACACACACACACACACACACATACGCATCACACAAACACAACATATAATTCAAACAAATTGCACAAACACAAAAACATAAATAACACGAACAGACATACATGTACAACTGTACAATACACACATACAAACATGCATTGACACAAAATACACAGACACACATTTGAAGCACACACAGACACATAATGATACAGGCATTACATACACACACACACACACACACACACACACACAGACACACACACACACTCACACACATGCACAAACATACACTACTTGCTATACATGGGCAAGTATGTCAGGAATGGAAGATGGGATGCTCATTCACCAAGCAGCTATCTGTGCCCATAGTACATGTAGGCCTACAGTACTGTACATCAAAAAGCCTGTTAGTCATCATATGGTATAGTACTAAAGAGACTATTCTGAGCTTGGATTTAAGTGACTCATTCATGGATGCCAGTAAGGGGAGGGAATGGTTAAAACAGAAATTCACTGTCACACAGGCTTTTAATAAAGTTCAGGATAATTTTTTGATGAATAGAGTGTCAATATCATTCCTCCATGCATGTTTACCATGTACAAATAACAGTGTATGCACCACAAAGTGGTAAGGTAACATACAAATACATGTACATGCGTATCCTCAGTGGTACATGTATGCCTGCTATGAACACTTCCGAGATATAGTTTACATGAGAGCAAGTCCATTACATTTTCACTTCCAATGATAATAAGGGCAAATCTAAACTTGGGCTTTAATCTTGAAATGTTCATTTTATGATTGAACCTACTAAGTTTGGTATTTAGGAGTTAGAGATTAGAGATACAGACAAAATGATGAAAAATTATATATGTAAGAAACAAAATATATATCAGTTTTCTTTTTCACAGTATAAGGAAAACAATGTCTGATGTGTGCTTTGTTACCACTGTGGCTACAATGGAATACATGTACATGTAGTTAACATTTTGAAGTGCTTCTTCCAATGAATAGATGAATAAATAGATAAATACATGTAAATAAATAAATAAATACATAAACATAAATAAATGAATGAATCAATTGATCAATCAATTGATCAATAAATAAATAATTAAAGAATTCAAGAAAATATAGAGTTAGAGGAAAACTAAAATTTATTGTGTGTTCATTTAAATAAATTGTGAATCTCTTAACATATGCCTCGGAAATGACAGTTCTATGGACATTGCATATTTGGGACTTTGGCACATTAAAAAGTTAAATAAGATATTTAAAACCATAGGCTAACAATGACCACAGTTTTAAAAAAAATATGAGCTACATAATCCTCCATGCTCCAAGTGTCTTTGATACTGTCTAAAAATGAAGTCTTGAAAAAAATTGTTTTTCAAAATGATTATGTAGTGCTTTAATGAAGTGTAAATTGTAAGTTTATTGGATTCACCTCCCAAATAGACTTCTTGTGTGTAGAATAGGCTATTTTGTACTGGGTTCTGAGTTCTAATTGTTTATTTATTCATATCTTGCCAGTTGCAGCATAACTTTCCAAACTTTTGTAGTCTAGGGTGTTTATTAGTCCATTTAAACACTACTATGTAGCGCAGATACATGTAGCAAAGTTTGCCAATTTTTTAATTTGAAGCTCCACAATGTTAGCCCGTGTCTTTAACATCATTTTGTGTAAAAAATCTTTCTAGCTGTTATGTCTCCTTTTTTATGTGTGTTTTATTTCTCCCAACAGATGTGCGCAGTGTTTTAGGCCTTTTCCTGATGGCACGTTCTTCGAGGTATGTAAACATGCAAACTTATTTTGTGTGAAGCTTTCAGTATTTGATGATTACATGAAAATCACAATGGGCCTTATAATACAAAGGAAGAAAACAAATTGTCCTTGTAGATTGTGTCAACAGAAAAGTTACCCTTGTGATTTCCCCTCTGTGGCATTTCTGGCTTGACATGGGTATTATGTACAGTGTAAGGGACTTACTACCATACTACCAAAAGTAACCATACATGTACACTGTCATGCGTTGGACTATATGTTTGAATTATATAATATAGGGTAATCTAATTATTATGATCAAGGATAAACTTCCTGGGGCCCGTTGCATAAAACTTTAACCGGAGAAAAACTCCGGTTATTTTAACCGGAGTTTTTCTCCTATGGGAAAATGCATGGTAAAATTATGCTAACCGGAGTTTTCATAGTTAACCAGAGAAATTTCTCTGGTTAAAGTTTTATGCAACGGGCCCCTGGTCTAATTGTCAATCTGTGGTTTCATATATGATTTTATACTATGCTGGTCATATCTGGTTATGTTTTGGGCCAGGATTGTACATGTATAGTCTTCACGTCAATCTTATGGGCTCAGAGTTTCTGAGATGCAGGTTTCATTCAGGGACAGCATTTTGTATTCATCAAAAAATCAGACATTTGTATCAATTTCCCAATTTACATTTGACAGAAAACCTAAAATAAATATTCTGACCTTTAAATGGATGTATTACTCATAAAGTGATACTAAATTTATACCTAAATGTAGAAACTAGTCAAAACGTTTACACAGCGTAGGAAATACACAGGGGCTGAGGATGATTTAGCCCCCCCCCCCAATATTAACAAAATAGCCCCCTAAAATAAAAAAAAGCCCTCAATTATCCTCTTAGGGTTCAATGTATAACATACTGGCATCACAAAATCAGATTTTAAAGTAGCCTCTCGAAAAAGAATTTTATTTCCTACCCTGGTTAAAAAGCAAAAAGGTTAAACAATTTTGCAATCAGTTTAAATTGTATTTTAATTCCATTAAATGAATTGTGTGATACCAATATCAAAAAAGGCGATACCACAGCTGTTTTGACGTAATTACTGTAATGTATGTTGTACCCACAGTTGCCTGACATTGTGAACTGGACATGCATTGGATCTATCACTAAGGACCACCCTCAAATGAAGCCCTTCAATTATATTACACCTTTCTATAACACCTATCACTACCCAGATGTGTAGATAGTTATCAGCCTTTGATGTAATACTATTGAAGTAATAGACCACCCCCATGGAGTAGTATTACATGTATTCTATGGTCCTTTTTATACCTCACTTTCTCTGGACTCTTGTACAGTAAAGTAGAACTAAAACTTTCTCCTGGTTTCTAGTGCACTTTATCATTATTAAAACTCACAAATATATTTTTAAAATTAAACATTTGAAACATTTTTGAGGAACAGTTGAAACATTTCAAACAAAAAACGTAATGACTTTGGCTTACTACTTACTGAGCCATTCTATTGAAAATGCCGATTTAATGAAGTTGGTTATAGAGTTACCTACGGTCAAGACATACATGTAAGTGCAGTATACGAAAAACATAGATCTATTCATTTGTTGACATAATTATGCACATGTAAACAAGAACCAGTTTTTGATGTTTCGATAAAAAGGAATTTATTTTTAAGTGCATATTTTGTTTATGGTGAATGTGTACAATTTTGCCAATTCTTAATTTTTATGTGTACTAAACTGACTCTGCAAAGAATTCTCTGAAAATTAATGTAGGGAAACAATGCTGTTTACCATTTTGCTACTAATTAGACAGAAAACAAACCAGAAATATCATCAGAAAATGCCAGACATCAGGGAAAAAACTAAAATTTTCTTTTCGGGGGCTACTTTTATTGTTTCAGTGCATTCCAGATATTCTTTTGTATTGAACCCTATCGCAATTTACGAGGGCTCTTTTCCAAATTTCAGGGGGGCTTTTGCCATTTTGGGGGCAAATCACCCTGCGCCCCTGTGTATTTTTTCCCCTACCAGACATATATTCAAAACAGGGTTGGGAAAAAAATCATGATTTTTTTTTGAAAGGGGTAATTTAAATCAATAATTTGATTTATTTGATTTAAATCACTGATTTTTTTTCCAAAAAAAAAATCATGATTTAAAGAGAATACACAGTACTGGTTGATTACTTGCAGTCCAGAGGAGATAAAGAGATAATATTGGCAAGGGTAACATTAAAGTGTAGGCTAACATTGTGGTTGTTCAATTAAAAAATTGTCAAACTTTGATATCGAGCGCTTACATACATGTAAGCAGTGTTGAAATGGACAAATAACACACTAGAATACAAAGGATTTGATAAAGTTTGCGCCACGCATTATGCAGAATAATTAAATTTATACGTGGTGGATATAGACATACAGTAGCATAATCTACACACGCTACGGAGGAAATCGGGCATGGTATCAGCCAGCTGAGTACTCGTGGGATTTTCACTTTTTTAAAACACTAAATAATCATTTTCTATTAGGCTCAGTATTTTTTCATGATGTGGTTCATTTTAGCTTATCCAAAGACACTTAGACGCTTAGAGGGTATGTAGTACTGTATTTTTTAACAATGTGGTATTGTTAGGGCTGTGCAATTAATCATTGGGGGGTTTTTCTGATCCAATTACACGTAGCTGAATATTCTATCGCACTTAATTCAGAGCTGTATCAAAATGGTTAATAGTACCATCAACATCCATGTCAGAACTCAAACCATTTATAAATAAGGTTTCGGTCTGGATTCGTGACTTTACTTGTTGTTTAAAGCTTACTTTTTTTGTGTATGTTAAATGATTTTTTCTAATACTTTAACCCCCCCCACCCCCCAAAAAAAACCGACCACACACACACACTACAACGAAAAAAAAAAAAATCAGCCTTTTCAAATGGGACTAAAGGGATTGATTTGATAGAATTGAATTTGAAGTGATAGGTACATGTGGAGAAATTCAATTTAAAATTTGTCAAATTTGATATCTCGAGCTACTAGTAGTGTTCAGATGAAAAAATAAACACACTAGAATACACCCAAAGCTTTGGAAGTTATAATGCCAAATGAAGTTATGCATGAAATAATTAACTATATACTCCGCGGCGATTAGAAAGATTAGCCTAGTGTACACACCCTATGGGAGGAAATGGGCAGGTGAAGTCTGGCACATTACGATTTTCATTTTTAAGCAATAAATAATGCTTTTGAATACATTTTCAGGGTTTTCATATTTGAACCTCATCAAAGACACTGCGTAGCATGGGGAATCATGATAGCGCAGTTTTTTTTAATTTGTAAATGTTGCAGTACTTTAATCTATAATCCATCATTTAAATAACAAGCTTTTACCTCAATTTTTTCTCTAATAACCAATGAATACAAATAATTCGATCCCAGATATTTGAGGCGCTGTGTAGGCATGTATATATTGTATATATTTCAACTCACTTGGTTTTTCTTGACGCATTTTTGACTTCTCCCAATCATTAGGCATTAATATAACTTTACTAAGATAAATAGACACTATGTAAATAACACTGTGGAAGACCGCGTTTAAAAATTGCGAATTTGTTTCTGACTATATCTGAAGTGTCTTGAATGTGACAAGTAAACCCTGAAACAAAAGTTTGGGACAGTTATGAATGTACTAGTAGCGAATATGTGAGATACAATTGGCAATTATCATATTAATATCGCGGCGATACAGGATAAATTAATGAAACACAGCAGTCTATGGAGAAAGTGGAATGGTTCTCATGATTTTCAACTGTTTTAAAGCACTTAATGATTGTTTTACACTGCAATTTTTTTCAGTGCTTCATTTTTCAGAGCTGATCAAAGACATAGTAGGATGTGGAATCATGTAGGCTCAGATTTTAACTGGAAACAACTTGTTATAACAGTGTCTTTAAACAACAGCTACTGAAATGTTACTGGTCTTTTTGCTCCTAACCGTTGGCTAGCGGAAGCGATTGTGCCCCTGTGTTACTCCTAGAAAGATTTTCAGAATTTCCTCAGAGCAACGGAGGTTAAGAACTTTAAACTTTACTGCTTGCCACATCAGCATGGTGAAGAGGACGTGAAAGTTCATTGCTAGAGTACTTCCTGCTTCAAACTGTCAAAATGAAGAGCGGAAAAAAAGGTGAAAAGAAACACCAGTATGAAATGTGTAACATAAGGTTTTGTTACAGAACAGGAGGATGCCACGTATAACAAACCCCATCCTCGCAGATTTATGTTACCGAACATGACTGTGGCACTTCACTGCAGCAAGACAATAAGATCACAGAGTTAAGTGCCATTTCAAGAAGCAATTCTCAATTTGGCTGACTAAACCTAACCCAGAAACTGGCAATACATCAACAAAGTGAATTGACACAAGTGTGTTTTCGCATTTTGATCAGGGTTTGGAAATTTAAATCAGTGGTGATTTATATCATGAATTCTAAAAGAGAACAACGACAGTACTGGTATTGATAAGAAAATCTTTCATACAAAATTGTCACATTTCACTTTTCCAGGGCTGAGAGTACATACATTTGCATTATAATGTGGACTAATTCACTTCATATGCAATAAAATGTATGCAGGAATTGGCAGTTTTGAGTACCGACGGAGTAACTCGTTGCTTTAGTTCTGTTGGAATCAATTTAAACATAGTCCCACATATAGATTTCTGTGTTAGACTTTGTCAGCGCAGTGGGATTTGTGTAAGATTGTCCAAACGATGTGTTCTGTTGTTTTCAACTATTCTCTTCTGTACTCAGTGACATTTTTGAATACTTGTTTCCAGAAGGTTTGAAAGCAGTTGATATAAAATGTTGTTGTT
>JZLH01S0046656.1:31779-42262 GCA_001188425.1 Eucidaris tribuloides
ATTTCTTTCAGTTTTTTTTCAAATGATGACTGCTCACCAGAAATATTCTAATCCAAGTTTGACTTGTAGGTGTTGGGGCGCAGCTGCTTGAGTCGTGTACACAATGCATGCTAAACAGTGTCCAAAAGGCACAAATGAAATGCTCCTTGTGTCCCTAGAAAGGAGGTGTGTGACCACTGACCAGGGCCAGTATTTGTACTTTCGATCATGATGTCTGGATCCCTGCTACAAAATCTCATCAGCTGGGAAGAAGCTTCAGTTACACAGCTTCTAAGGTCTGTAACAGTCTTCCTGACAATATTGTTAGAATGACTTCTTGTCTGGGTTGGCTGGTAAATACCGGGCGGTAAATACCGAGTGGTAAATACCGCCTTGGTATTTTTGACATAAACGGGAAATACTGGGAAATACTATAAAAAAGTTATTTCTTGAAGGATAATAACTCAACAATGAAGAGATTATTGTTCATTAAGTGTGATTCAACACAAAATACAACAAAAAACTAACTTAACTGATGGTGGGGAACTAGGAACTCATTCTGATTGGTTGGACAATTTTTTACACAGCCAAATCAATACTAAAAGTAGGAAAATTTTAAAATCACCTGCTTTTATTTTATTGATTGTTTTCAATCATTTCAGTCTGCAAATATCTGAATTGTTCCGTAAGTCCAGAAAACTTAAACAGCATACCCCATAGACAGATATTGATTTTGTCCCTGTATATTCAGCAAGATGAGGGCCGCACCCCACAAAAAAGCTACATGTAACACCTGAATAATGTACAGTATGTGAAATACACTGAATTAAATTATCAAAATTGAAAAGAGGTTTTTACCAGTCTTTTCACTTGAAATTTATCAGTTCAAGGTGGATTTGTGTAGAGCCCAAATGAAGGGCATTAATGGCCTTTTAAGTTGACCTTGTATATTAAACTTCATGAGTACACTGCTAGGTATTGCCCACGTAGTTCCCAGTATTTCCCAGTAAAGTATTTCCCAGGTATTTCCCAGGTATTTCCCAGTATTTCCCGGTATTTCCCAGGTATTTCCCAGTATTTCCCGGTATTTCCCAGTATTTCCCAGTATTTCTCAGTATTTCCCAGTATTTCCCGCCTTGGTGGGAAATACAGGTATTTCCCGGGAAATTGCCAACCCTGCTTCTTGTATAGGTTAAATCATTAAAGAGCTGTGTAAACAACTTCTTTGTTTAAATTGTATTGCATAGATTTTGTTTCATTGTCTCATTGCCTACCCCCCCCCCAAAAAACACACACACACACACACACACACACACACACACACACACACACACACACACTACGTTGGGGATAGCATGGTTCAGTGTGAGAGTTGATATTTATTCCTATTTGGTGAGTAATATTGTATACAGTATCAAGAGAAAGTGTACAGACGTTGCTCATCAATTTTGTGTGGAATATAAAATCATTTCAGGGTAAATTTAATGATATGTTTGTAAATGAAGAAATGTTGCAGAAACTCCAAGGGTTAAAGAGGCCAGTGTTCATCTATATTTTTAAAAGTCACTGTAGTGTATTGATTGCAAGTTTTGATATCTGTTGATATTTATCTATTTATCTGTTTGTTTATATATTTGTTTTCAATGATTGATTTGTCTTGGTTTTGACAGGGCTCTATGTCATCCATGTCACATGAAGGAGAAAGCTGCCAGTAAGTTGACATCATTTTGTTACGCTAAGGATAGTATGCCTTTGAGTCAATCCTAATTTCATGATTCTCATAATTATAGGGTATGCTACAGATTCCACGCCACCTCTGGGTCTAAGTTTATGATTTATTTTACTTTTTTCTGTTAAAGGGTACAAGGTGGTGTAATATATATTTTTACACATAAAGTGTTAATTGCAAACTTACCATGTCTGGATTTTGAAGAGCTGTAATTAATTATTTCTTGTACTTGCTTGAAATAGTGTCATACCCAACTATTATGTGCATGTACTTTCATAAGAGACTTTTCATGTAGTGAATGTTTCCTTATTGATATCAAATGTATATTATCAAGGGGGGAAAACAGGCTGTATTTAATCATATGTGTCACTGTACTAGTGACTAAAGTGTTGGCACAGTGTGTTTGCCAAAAAGGTACAGACTATTTTTAGAAACTTTACAACTCTTCCATATTGTGTTTAAAACTCTTCAATAAATTTTATTACTGTAGAATACATGTAGATAGAGAAATGATGCTGATGGATTTATGAAATTCAAATATCAATGTGCTTTAATAAAAAGAAACAGATGAGAGTGACTTTTAAATGGATTGTTCAGTGTACAAATATTTTGTTTGTACATGTAGTTTACACTAGTCCAATAGTTTCTAAATTGTTAAACTTATCTAATAACAATTGTTTCATGTTCTGAGCATTTCAGTGTTGAACAGGAATTATCAGTGAACTTACTGAATGATATTTTTTCACTCACTTTCTTTCCTCTCTGTGTGCAGGTAGCGGAAAACACATTTGCTATCGATGCCAGTAAGTGAAGCTTTTCTAACTGGTCATTGTACTTTGTATCCTTATACATGTATGTAATGTATGTTTTATACTAGGCCTGGGACAAAAAATTGATTAGTCGAATTGATCGATTACCTTTTTGCCGATCAGTATTCGAATGCGACTTTAAAATGAATCGAATATTCGTCAGGTGACAAATAGTCTAAATGCCTTAGTTGAAACTCAAATACAGTAACTTAGTTGTTTTACAAAAGAAAAAAAAACAATTTAGATATCAATATTCAAGGTAAGGAAACATTTTTAGCATGTTCAGAACCCAAATATATCATTTTTAAATTGAAAATAACGATCAAGAACAGTAGGATTCCAAATGGCGACACATAAATATGGCCGTCCGAGTCCATTACTGTACCATCCCCGCACATCGTGGTGGAAAATATTTTTTGCCGACGCAAAAACAAGAGTTAAAATATCAGTTTTGAAAAACAGAAATGACAAAATACCGTCAATTTTTACATATTCTTTCCTTTGCTTATGTTACTTTTTCCGAAAATTGCCGTCATGCATTCGAAAACTCGATTCTTCTACGGCTATTTGAAGTTTATCGTACATGGTCGCCATTGACATGGGCGCTGCCATTTTGGTTTACCCAAATATCTGTTTACCCAAATATCTGCATATCTGTTTCCGGTTGAAATCCGCATTGCCACTCATTGCAGGCGCGTTTGCGTAAGGTGGGTAGTGATCTTGATGCATGAAACAATGAACATTTTCTCTATTATTTCAATGTTTGTGCGAACAACAAATGTCAGATTTTTAGTGTGCTATGGGGTAAAACAATCAGTATTCGTTTTGGGGTTGTTGTGTTTTTCATTCCCAACTTTTCATCTGCTAATAGATAGTCATTTTGTCCTTGGTCCCATGTACTTGTTTTCGCGTACATATGTTACTTGTATTCCGACTAGTCGAATAAATCGTCTGACGATAGTTGACACGAAAGGTAATCGATTTAATCGATTACCTTTCCTGTCAACTATTCGATTATCAAAATCGGTATTCGTCCCAGGCCTATTTTATACCACATTGTATTATAATAGATATCTCTTTCATTAATATGATAAATCAGTTCAAAATTAGGTCAAGGTCAGTACAGTAATTATCCCAAATAACCCTGTGATACTACTGGCCATTAGAGCGAGGATAGGTCTTTATTTAGTCAGACAATTGAGCGCAATCATGTATAAAGCGATGAGCTGCATGAATAGGTTTGGTAAACTTAACTGAAAAAATACATGCACCTTTGCATTGTACAAGGCGGTTATCACATACATACACATCCTCGATATCTGGCAGAAGGAATCTAGCAAACTTTCCTGGCAGAAGGGCCTGAACCTTTGATTGCCTCTAACTTTAAAGATTGTGTTTGGGATTTGCAAGTCCATTACTTCCCTTCATTATCAATACCAAACGGTAGTTTAGTACTTACAAATGGTGTGTTGAAAGTTTGAGAGCCATACGTCATGAATTTGTTGTTTTATGAGAAACACTAGTAACGATATCTAACCAGAATATTGTTCTTTCCGCGAGTTTAAATTTTGCTCAAATTGCGAATCGTGGTTAGGTGTACGTTCGGATGTCTAGCGGAGCACACTGATTGGTTAAATGGCTAAACTCTGCACGACCTTCAGCTAACGGCTGATCGGACAATTTTGGAACGGCCCGTGTACGTTAATGTCACTGTAAATTTTGAAGTTTAAATGTCCAGTTTTTCACCAAAACTATGTATTCTACCCAAAGGTTCTATGACAGGTGTTTATTAATACTAATCCTTACATTGTGAATGATTTGAGCTGATTTCATTCATTTTGCCGTTTTCTGACATGCAAATCTTGTACTCTGTCTTTAAAACTTGGCTCTTTTCACATGAAATCCAAGAAATCTTTTCACTGAGCTGATTTCATTCATTTTGAGCTGATTTCATTCATTTTGCCGTTTTCTGACGTGCAAATCCTGTCCTCTGTCTTTAAAACTTGGCTCTTTTCACGTGAAATCCAAGAAATGTGATATTCTTAGATCCTTCTGTCAATCTGTTACATGTAAGTGGAAATATTAAATAAGGCAATATTTACTGTTCAGGCCCTTCCGCCGGGAACATATGCTAGGGCTCTCCTGCCAGACAACCGATGATATGATGTGCCACATGGCTCCCGGGGTACTGCATTATGTAGTGCCCTCTTATGTCCATTAGAAGTACAGTTGTATGGTATGGTACAGGTGTGGTACAGGTATTGCACCAGTGCACAAGATGTGGACATAAACTGACAAAAAGTCAAGTGGAAATGATGTTGAAAATGATGGTGAAAAAGGTGTTTAGTATATTGTGTTTAGTGGTGCATATTACCACTTAACAACATATCTTGCACAAGAAAGAAGTTTTCAACATTGTGAAAACAAACAACAAACTTAAAGATGGTTTGGTAATCCAAGATATGATGCAGTATTTGGTACCCTGGGGTACTAAATAGAAATCCGCCATTTTGTTGAATTATTTATTTATTTTTCAGCACTGTACCCTGGGTTACAAAATTATGTAAAAGTTATGTAATAAGGGTGAAAATAACACATTTAGCTTAATTTTTACCCCATTTTTCGTAAGTTTATGCCTTTTTGTTGTGCACTTGCACAGCCTCTGCATCATTACCACTGATTTCAGCGATCATAACTGAAGAAAATGTATTTTTTAACACAAGAGGGCGCTGCACAACGTGGTACCCTGGGGTATGGCGTGGTGCATCATATGGCACTGAATTAAAACAAAAATCAAAACGGCATATTTATTTTTGGTACCCCAGGGTACCATTTTTTCATGACCTGTCACCACGATACTCTTATAAAGTTGCACATTTTTTACAGCATGAAAATAGAAAGACAATTACTTTGGGTGCAAAATATGAATATTTAAACTTTTGCAAAGTGTGAATGTCATGCAACCTTTGATTTTTAAGACATTTCACTTCCATATCTTCCATCCCAATTACATTATTTTGCACTTTTCTTAAAGACACTATATAACACTGTGGAAGACCCGTTTAAAAAAATTGTCGAACTTTGTTATCTGACATATCTGACAGTGTTTGAATGGACAAATAAACACCCTAGAACACAAAAGTTTGGACAGTTATGTTGTCACTAGTACAATATGTGCAGATACAAATTGGCACATTAATTTTATATCGGGCGATAGGAAATTCTGCAACACAGCAGTCTATGGAGAAAAGCTGGAATGGTCTCTCAATGATTTTCACTTTTTTAAAGCACTTAATGATTGTTTTACACTGCAATTTTTTCAGGGCTTAATTTTTAGACTGTATCAAAGACACTAGTAGCATGTGGAATCATGTAGCTCAGATTTTTTAAACTGGAAACATTGTTATACAGTGTCTTTAAGTTTACGGTGTGCGACTTTATAAGTGATCCATGGTGACGGGTCACATTTAGTCTTGTGCCTATGCAAAGGCCGCTAATATAATACATAATGAATGCAATTAATAGCCTTTGTACAGGAACATGACATGCAATTAATGGCCTTGGCATAGGCACACAACAATATAGTTTCATTGGTCTGTATAAAAGGTCCATCCAGAGTTTCGAATCGTTTATTGCACATTCTTGGTATTTGCTTGACCTTTGCTCTGCGCATACACTAATTGTAAATATGAACTGGTTTATCTATAAACATTAGTTGTTCTCAGAATGATCTGTAAATAGGGCTAAAGAAAGGGTTTTAATTAGTTGTCTTTCACCTAGACAGAAATAGTGAATTACCCATATTTAACAAATTTGTATTATCATAATTATTATTATTTTACATTCATATTGTGTAATTATGCCCCAAAACACCTGTTAGAGGTGTTTACCTTGTGGTTTAATTCCTCACATCTGTTTTGGCATAAAGTGCTGATGGGATTTTAATATTTTTTTCTTGCAGTTCTGTTGGGGGTAACTATACTAATAATTAAATTTTTAACATGTATACCAATAGCATATCCAAATCCATATTCTGACGACTTTGAACAATATCACACAATTTTATGTGTAAGATTTAACATTTATTTCTTTTTCTATTTCTGTTTCTATTTGTAGTGGAGTGATTGAAGACGGGATGCTTCTGAAGTTCAAGCAGGAGACCTACCATGCCTATCACTTCAACTGCACCCATTGTGGGTAAGTGGTAAAAGACTGCATAATGTCAATAATTGGTGTTACTCAGGTTTGTTGTTATGTTCATAGGTACGCAGGGGGTGTTTTAGGTGTTCAAACACCCCTCTTTTACTAAGGAGGTGTCACCCCCAAACACCCCCCTGTTTACCTAAAACACCCTCTTTTATACTAAAACAACCTTTTAACTGTTGAAGTGTGAGCCGTAGGACACAATTTTGGCTTGAAAATTGGCTGACTGGGACAAATTTTGGATCTAGGATTTGGCCCCAGATGAACACCCTCCTTTGAAAAATCATGTGTACGCCTATGTTATTTATATTTATTTATTCATTTATTTATTTAGCTATTTATTTATTTATTTATTTATTTATTTTATTTATTTATGTATGTATTGGTGTATTTCCGTATTTATTCATTATTTATTTATTTGTCTATTTATTTATTTACACTGTATTTATGTATTTATTTTCTTAATTTACTAATTTATATATCTATTTTGTGCACCTCAATAAAGGTTCAGTAAAACACCTTGAATTATTTCCACCTAAGCAGCCCATCAACATTACCTATTGTAGTGATAATTTCTGAGTAATAGTTGTTAATGTCACTCCTACATGTACTTGTTCAGTTCTTGCTTATTATGCAATATGCATGTACATGTATGTATATCATGTACATTGTACCTCTATGCAAAATGCGCTAGACAACTACCAACAGGGTTATTACTTCATAAGAGTTTTTTTTCACTTATTTTGTTTTATTGGCATGATTGTGATTGCAGGGAAGAATTAACAGCGGCTGCTCGTGAGCTCCGAGGCGAGCTGTACTGCCTGCCTTGCCACGATAAGATGGGTATACCAATCTGTCAGGCCTGCCACCGACCTATCGAGGAGCGTATCGTGACAGCGCTGGGCAAGCATTGGCATGTCGAGGTAAGGGGTCATTATGTTTTCTCTATACAGGGTGGCCCAGAAAGAATGCAACTCTTACGATCATTAATTTCTTCAACATCATGAGCAAATTGTTAGAAATTTTTAGAATATTCTTTTGCTAACAAAATGATACCACGATGATTGATTTTGAGTAAGGCGTTTGGATCCTAGGGCCATTTTTCTGAGGCAATGTCATTTCCGCAATTTGTTTCATTCTCAACTCCAGCTTACCTCGGATAACCAAAATATTCTCACATTACGGCGTGCCATAGAATGAGTGGGGAGACAGACCACAGGAATGCCTCGTTTTGATACGGAAGACAATGGTAAGGTATGGCTTGCATTGTCATTGTGGCTTGCTCATTCTATGGCCCGTCGTTCCACGAGAATATTTCAGTGTTCTGATGATCGCTGGAGTTGAAAAAATAGCAAGTTTAGGAAATTACATTGCCTCAAAATAATGGCCCCAAGATCCAAACACCTTCATCAAAATCAATGATCATGGTATCATTTTTTTGGGAAAAACAATGTTGTAACCCATGAAATAATCACCAATGACATTTAAAGGCAAGGTTCACCCTGACATCAAGTTGGTTTCAATAAAAGCAGAGCAATGAGAGAAACATATTAACGAAAGTTTGGCGAAAATCCGCCAAAGAATAACAGAGTTATGAGGTTTCAAAGCTTTAAATTTGTGACGTCACATGCGAGCAGCTCCCAATATGTCATGTAATATGAATTCCATAAATTGTCATTTTCTAATGGTTCAAGATAACTGAATGGTTGTTTTTTCATAAAAGCATGAATGAAATAATGTTTCTGATAATATACTGAATGGACAGGTATTATCTTGTTCAAATTTTTGAGAAAACGGCACTATTATGGGGAGCTGCTCGCATGTGACGTCACAAATTTGAAAGTTGAAAATTATATAACTCTGTTATTCTTTGGTGGATTTTCGCCAAACTTTCATTAATATGTTTCTCTCATTGTTCTGCTTTTATTAAAACCAACTTGATGTCAGGGTGAACCTTGCCTTTAATGGATGATGTTGAAGAAATTAACGAGTGTAGCATTCTTTGTGGGCCACCCTGTATAAGACCACCATTCCACTACCAGAGACCCTTGAGAGGCTCTTGAGAGACCCAAAATAGACAAGACCTCTCAACAGTTTCCAAGACCAGATAAAATTTGTGTCTGTGTGGACTGGCTCTAAAAATCCATGAAAGATCATTGAAAGACCAACAAGTGATTTTCCAGCAAATTTCTCTTGAGATCTTTGTGGGACCTTGAAAATTACCAAACGTTCACGAAGAGACCAATAAAACTATTGAGAGATCATTGAAATTGTGGTCTCTTGGTGATTTTTATGTAAGTCTTTCATCAGTTTCTATAGGTTTTTACGAGTCTTTCAATGATCCTTCAATGATCCTTCAATAATCTTTGAGTGATCTCTTAAACTGTGGCAATATTTGAGAGGTGTTAAAAGATAATTGAAAGGCTAAATGCTCATTTAGAGATCGCTGAAAGAGTGTTGAAAGACCACTGGAAGATCATTGTCATGAACGACTGCTGAAAGACTTTCACACAAGGATTGCGGTGTGATTTAGAGGAATTGTGATTAGAAAACACCTCTCATGCACAATTTTAATTTCGTGATGTGATTTGCAACCATGATTCTGGTTTGTGCTTTTACATACTTGGGTAACAGTACTGTAGAGGCCAAATTGAATAGAGGGCACAGGCATATCCATAATCTGCCTAGCAGTCAAATTTCACTTGTTATGTTTAGTAAATGTTTATTTATTTATTGTTATCTTCTTACAGCATTTTGTATGTGCCCGCTGTGAGAAGCCCTTCTTAGGACACAAGCATTATGAGAAGAATGGCAAGGCCTACTGTGAGACTCATTACAACCAGGTAATTTTCATTTCTTTTGTTTTTTTTTAACATGACACTTACTTTTTTCGTTCCCGCCAAATGAAGTTCTCGAGTGGACTATGAAACGGGCTCCGTACATGTGTGTATCTGTCTGTGTGCCTGTGTGTGTGTGTCTGCTGGAAGTGTTAAAAATACTACTTCTACATTTCACAGCGGATTTTGATTGTTTTTATCTGATAGGGCTTGGTGGGGGCTTCTAAACTTCTACCCAAAATTCTGAAATTCATTCTTTATGCAAATTTATGCACAGAATTCTGAAATTCCTTAAATATGCAAATTTATGTGAATTTCTTCAAAAACACTTAACCCGTTGCTTACGGGAACCGGATGGGCTCTGTACAAAGTCTATGGAGATTTAAAGAATCTCGTAGGCAACGGGTTAAAATGTTACAGTGGATTTCAATTCTGTTTGGTTTATCTGATATGACTTGGTGGGGGCTTCCAAACTTCTACACAGAATTCTGAAATCCATTAATTATGCAAATTACTAGAATTTATTCAAAATGAACAAAAAAAATTCAACATTCATGCCATTCCACAGATCTACACTTTTGATGGGGACATATATTATGCATCGCATAAATAATTTACTGAGAGCGAGCTGTTTTTCTGATGAGAGAGTGAAGGTTTCAGATCTCACTTCGTAGGCGAAAGGAAAGTATGAAGTTGACACTGGCAAATGTTGACAATTGAGCACACAATATAAATGTTGAATAACTCGATGATGATTACACATGTCCAGATATTCAAGGGAAATTGTCATGCCCATAGATGCTGTACAGGAAAGATGACTATCTTTAAATTAATTTTCAGACAATGAGAGGGCCCCACCCTTCTACGATAGTTACCCGCCTGGATATTTAACGTCTAGACAACTAATCTCCAGATGATTACCCCCC
>JZLH01S0046663.1:1314-18317 GCA_001188425.1 Eucidaris tribuloides
AAACACTGTCAGATATGTCAGATAGCAAAGTTCGACAATTTTTTAAACATGTCTTCCACAGTGTTATATAGTGTCTTTAATAGCCTAGGTGTACACACAGTAAGTCTATGGGAGGAAATGGGCAAGTGAATCTGGTCAACTTACGATTTTCACTTTTTTAAAGCACTAAATAATCATTTTGAAATACAATTTTTTCAGGGCTTCATTTTTAGACCTCATCAAAGACACTGGTAGCATGGGGAATCATGTGACTCAGATTTTGTTAACTGTGGTAAATGTTAGCCAATACCTGGCTTTCACCTACATTTACATGTAGTAGGCCTACTACATGTATGTGTGGCAACCATAGGTATCTAGCTGTAATCAGTTCTCACTATATCTGTTAGTACCATGAGAAAAATACTACATAAAGACACTAGTCACAAGAATAATCCTACGGTCTTCACAGGGCAGAAAAGTCAGTTTTCATAAAAACAAGGACAGTTAGAATTCAAATTGAGATATTGGGCTTTTATCTGAAATCTAATTTTACCATTTACACACAGTCACACACTAGCAAACAGCCCTTTTGAGGGGTGACTAAAATAGTTCATCATCCTTCAAGAACTATAAAGTCATACCTTCGCACCAGTCTCAAATTTGAACAAATGACGTACATGTACAGTGTACGTTTTTGCATGGATGCAGGGCCATGATTTGTGTGGATATGTCTTTGGCTGGATCAAATCTGAACATAAATAGTAACCTATACAGAGTTATCAATGGTGCAAAAATCTAAATAGCACACAAACATTGGTTCACAGGTGTAAATTACTCTTCTCCAGACTAAGTACGATGAATTTTACCCACATCCAGACTGTCCTGTTTCCTGAGTGCCCCGACACTTGCCAACTTAAGTCGTCCAATTTTAGCCGTCACCGTTTCACACGTCTCCCTTCCGATAGGGGACATTCCGTCTGGAGTGTGACAATCCCAGGGAGAGCTCACCTAGCCCCGCCCGTGACTCAGCACCCTAGGTGACTGGATTTTAACACTTGAACAGGTTGATCATTACACACAGGAAAATGACTGGGAAGCCTTGTTGGCAATACCAGAAAAGTAGAAACACACAAAGGGAACAGCCTCTACCTACAGTTATTCTACATCTTGAAAGCAACCAGTCATAGGCCCACATGTAGGCAAGTGAACGGTGTCATGGTGTTTTACAGTGTACTGTACATGTACAACTCCATGTAGGGTCATCATGGTTCCATGTGCCAGATATTCTTCAACTAATTACCATTGCTGTGTGTGTACCTTTGGGTTTAAAGGTTGGAAGCCAATGTTATTAGTACTACATGTACATGTAGTACTACATGTACACATATTTAAGTTTATGTTATACGTACATGTATTGGGGGTCATTTGTACCAAGCTGTAATGCTTTCATGATTCCTCACTATTTTGTTCAACTATGTTTACTATTGATATAATGTATTTTTGTGTTTTTAATAGTGAAATAAATTGAAATTGAATTGAAATGTAAACTATACAATGAAGACACATTGAACTTGGCCTATTCTGTTCAGTTAGCCCCAGTCCCATTGGGGGGATTTTGACAGAGCATAATACTGGGTGGTAGGTGCAGAAAAACAAAATATGATGCATGTGTTACAACTTACATACAAAGTAATATGCCAAATTCCAGAACTTTAAAAAATACTACCAAACCTATTTTTACTTTTACAGAGTTTTTGGCAAAAATCTTAGTTATCTTGGTAATGGTTTTATTCTTCTGAAGAGGAACAAAACAAACATCAAACAAATTTGTAATTTTGTATCACCTTTGTGCTCAAACAATTTTTATCAACCAATCAGGAATGAATCTAGCAGACAACAGCTAAAGAATGATGTATGTCGAGGCTTGAAACCCTTGAATGAATACAGGACACTACTACTAATGCCAGCTGCTACTACAGATACTACTACTACTACTACTACTAGTAGTACTACTACTACTACTACTAATACTAATACTACTACTACTACATCTACTACTACTACTACATTGTACTACTTATCCTCTTCAACCATCTTCTCCTCATTCTTCTCTTTCTACTTGTTCTCCCCTCCTCACTCTTCTAAGAAAACTACAGTCCCTCATAAAGGCAGTTTCTGCCTTTAATTTGGGGTTTTGTTTTGCCTAATTTATTGTCTCTGGCAGTAGTTGTAGAGGTAATGAATTTTAAACAGGTATGGTTCTTGGCTACAGAATATCAATTTCAACAGTCTCTGTTTGCATTGGATGAATCATGGACTGGTGGTGTTGTTGATAGACTGATTTTGCTGAATTCTGGTACCATTTTCTTTTCATTCACACAGAAAATGAACAATACTTGATGAAGTAAGCTACATTAGTGATTCTCTTTGTATATCATGGATATAGTGAGCCTTGCACAATAATCACAGAATATTCCACCATCCTTGTAACTTGAGTGTGCTTCTCATGGGGCTTTAGATTAAGTTTTAATGTGGGCATTAGAACAAGGGTGGTGGGGTATTCTGCAATTAAACCAAGCCTACTTGTAGCTGTAGCACAACGCTTTTGAAAAGGTTCCATTGCAGATCCGGGAGCATTTTGGTGACACTGCTGGTTTCCCTGTAGTCACCATTCATGAATCGGGCAGCCCTGCATTGAACTTTCTCAAGGTTATAATGAACTGCTTGAGAAGGGTCCCCTATGGCACTCATGTAGTATTTAATTTTTACACATTTATAATATTTGTGCATACATGTACATGTGAATTCCCATGGATTTTGGACATGGATGACAGTTACATTTCATCATCAGCTCAAAACTTTGTTTGTACTTGAAATGGTCAGGCTGATATGGGAACATTCAGTTTGTCCAACAACTCAACACCCTGATAGATAGGCTGATGTTTTGCCTCTTAAAAGATAAAACTCCCACCCCACCCCAGTAGTATTGGTGGTAATGAAAGTCTTCACTCTTGTGAGTCATTTGATATCTCTTGTCTTAGTCTTAGTCTTATAATTTAACTTCTTAAAGATTTTTATGACTTAATGTTGTGATTGTGGTCTTTTATTTATGTACAAAAATTATTCAGCAAACCTGAAAAATAGAGGACCTAGCAATATCAGTACAACTTACTACATCAGTTCTAAATCAAGTTCAAATCTTTAAAATCATTTTGGTCATATTTTCACATCTCTATCATTCTTGTTCATGTGATGAAATAAGCAGACCTATATCTATACTTTTTGGACAAAAATATTGGCAAAAACATGGGGTACATGACAGAACATAGTGGACGCACATGCACTCGAGGCTCTGTCTCTGAACAAAGTTAGCGGCCAAGAATGTTCCATGGTTGACATGACAGATTGACAGGAACGTTGTTCTTGATCTCGGTGGCTACCTTCCTTCAGAGCCATGAGTGTTCATTTGCCACATATACACCAGTAATGATGCAATATAGATTGTGTATGGGATCAATGGTGGCAAACCTGTACTTTAGGGGACCGGGCAATGTAAGTACAATATAATGTCAAAATACCATTCAAACTCATTCTTGACATGTTCTCACATATCAGCTCTCTCCAATCCATGTTCATTTGATGAAAATAACGTACATTTTGGACGAAAATATTGGCCAAAATCACAAGGTGTCAGCGATCGTTTGTATACGGTGGTCTTCATGCTGCGCGAACTAGTAGTGGTGCACAGAAGTCGGGGCAACTCGACCCTCAGACAATTCAACCCCACATACCCATTACCCATTGGCAAGTTGACCAGGGTAGAGGGTCGGGTTATCTGGGGTCAAATTGTCTGAGGGTCGAGTTTGTCTCGACTTCTGTGCACCGCTAGTTCGCGCAGCGCGAAGACCGCCGTATACAAACGATCGCCGACACTTTGTGATTTTGGCCAATATTTTCGTCCAACATGTACGTTTTTTTCATCAAATGAACATGGATTGGAGAGAACTGATACGTGAGAACATGTCAAGAATGATTTTGAACTTATATTATATTGTACTTACATTGCCCGGTCCCCTAAAGTACAGGTTTGCCTAAATGATAATGGTGATATGACCCGCCCCGCCATGTTTTGCCCTTTTTTGACCAATATTTTTGTCCAAACATGCCAAAATTTAATGTTACTCATCTGATCTCATCTCACTTTATTTTCATCAAAATATGAACAAGAATCAGCAGAGACTAGGTATTTGAAAATGTGATCATGGCAATTTTGAGCACTATTTTAAAACTGATATTGTGATAATGATATTATTGTATTTGGTTGACGACAATGTTGTATTTATTGCTGGGTCCTCCACTCCACTCTCCAGCCAGATTTGTCAAAAAAGGACAGTCGGTCAGTGCTGAATGAATCGAATATTGGGCTGTAGCACGCAAGGCAGACACTCATCCACGCCAACGCAGAAAAAATGAGCCCGCTTATTTCTCCTAAGATGCCCCTGTTTTTTGGAAAAAAAAGTGGAACTAAAATCATTTAGGTATAGTAAGAACATAAAATATGAAAGAAATTTACTTACCTCCTATCTCCAAACCCCCGAATTTCGGGGTTTTTTTCTTCACGTCCCTCGTGCCTTAGTGAAGGTGTTCAAAAATTTTAACCTCGATGCTGCAACATCATCCGATGTTCCATTGGTACACATACGGCGTAGCCACAAGTATTTGAACTGGGATCAGCGAATGAAACTTGCCAGCAGGCTCTTTCAATCGTCTGACTTCTAATTTTTCTTTCGAAATCAAAATTTTTTATGAATAAAATCATTTGTAACATAATTTGAGTGCAAATATTAAGTTACATCGAAATATAATTTTTTTACGTATAATTAGTCTTTTACTAATGAAAAATACAATTAAAATAAAATGTTTTGACACTATGAATCTGTGTATCAAATTGTGTAGTCTTTGTTTCAGACTCAAATAGTCTGGGTTGTGAAGTGTTTCACTATTGTCCCCATTGCATTGAGAGTGCTGTATTGTCCTACATGGATAGTTACTACCTGGGTAAAAGACTAATTGTCTGCAGGTTGTTTTGACTGGCGATCGTGTGTAGAGGTACTGGGGAAGAAAGGAAGGACAAAATTACGCCGAAAAAAGAAGAGCAAGAAAGTTGACCACAAATTGTAAGTGAACAAGGTGAATAATAACAGCGTAAGTAAATACTAATGTGGTAAAGAAATTTTAAAAAGAAATACATTGCGTGAGCATAATTTCACCCTACTTTCCACGTATGACACAGTTTTACGTGGGTAACATATTTGTTACCCACGATATACGGGGATGGGCTGTAGTGTTGGGTACGTATTCTCCTATTCCAAAAAAAATATTAATCAGTCACTTTACCTCGCCATTGATAACGTGGATTCCCAAGTAGATGTCACCAAACGATCCACTGCCAATTTTTCTCACAAGTCTATACTTGCATTTGTCACTGCCGACTGTAAATTCACTACTCGTTGACTTCACTGCTTTGTGTGCGTGTGGTAGGCCCGCGGGTGAAGGCGAAGCCGACATGATTCTATTCTAACACGTTACACTGGGCCTACAAACTATCTACAAGAATACTGAAAAGAAAAGCACAAATTTGACGTTATTTCCACCGATGTCATAGCGGATACGACTCACAATGCCATACTAAATCATCAATGTTATTTTCCTTTGAATTCACGTTGATTTCAGCGGACGAACAGTACCATCAGTCACGTATTTTCGCACGTATCGTCGTCAGTGCAGTCCGCTGTATAGCTGTACGTGCTATGGGCCCGTATTATGATATCATTCAGTTTACGTATACCCTACACGTTTTCGCGAAACTTGCGTACAAAGTTACGATCACCGTACGTCGGGTTCTCACACTCAAAGATCAGTGTATTTCACGTACGACTATCACTTAAGGTCACCTTAGAGTAGAATTTCTATTGTGAGTAATTCGCCCAAAGAACCCGGCCAAAGAATAACACAAAGAAATCGTCTTGTCGTACAATAGCATATGATGCATTGTGGGAAACAGGGAAAGGATGACCTTTTTTGTAACCAGAGCAACTAAAATTTACATGCATTGGGGAAACGCCCTGCGCAAATTTTGTCTAATTATAGAAAAGGACCTTGGGGAATGGACCAATAAACATTTTATAGACTAACAATAAATCGTGAGAGAAAATATTTTGCGCAGAACAAAAATAAATGCTTAGATGTTTTACCAGCGGTAGGCCTATTTCTGAATATCGGTTCTGAAAAACACAAATGACACCACTGGAGTAGAGTTTGCGTCATAGACCTCTATGGTTTGCGTATCATCCCGGCAGAAATCACACATTTTTTAAATTTTACATCATTTATCAATATTTTTAATCTAACAACATTTACTGATCTCTATTAATGATTACCCCCCCCCCCATATTAGCTTGAAATCATATCAAAGCTGCCACGTATTACATGCATGAGGATAACGTATTGCAACTTTTTTCCGCTTTCAAAAACAACAAATTGAAAAAACAGGAAGTGTCAAAGTACAAAAAACGGCAACAAGAATGTACGTATATAGGACCCTATGTACAGACAGAAAGATATAATATCTGAAAATTATTCACTTTTCAAGTTGGTCTATTAGGCCTGCTTTCTTTTCTGCAAAGGTATACAGAAAACAAGGGCGTAGGCTGGTTGAGCATGGGGAGGTGCACATCTTGGGGAGGTGGAACGGGGAGGTACACATCTTAGGGAGGTGGAACTAAAGTTGAGAAAATCAGGCGTTGAAAGCAGAAACAGTGGTGCAAATTTCTTTTTGCTTGCCAGGGGCGGAACTCCTATGGCTCTGCGGGTACTGGTAAGTAGTTAACAAAGGTTCATTGAACTTATTTGTATCTCTCATCCTCAAATTTCTAAAATACATGTAATCACAAGCAGATGTCCAAATCACAAAAACAGTACGCAATAAAAACAATAAGACATATCAATTTTATTATATCCAGTCAATGTGTGTGTGTGTGTGTGTGTGTGTGTGTGTGTGTGTGTTGTGTGTGTGTGTGTGTGTGTGTGTGTGTGTGTGTGTGTGTGTGTGTGTGTGTGTGTGTGTGTGTGTGTGTGTGTGTCGTGTGTGTGTGTGTGTGTGTGTGTGTGTGTGTGTGTGTGTGTGTGTGTGTGTGTGTGTGTGTGTGTGTGTGTGTGTGTGTGTGTGTGTGTGTGTGTGTGTGTGTGTGTGTGTGTGTGTGTGTGTGTGTGTGTGTGTGTGTGTGTGTGTGTGTGTGTGTGTGTGTGTGTGTGTGTGTGTGTGTGTGTGTGTGTGTGTGTGTGTGTGTGTGTGTGTGTGTGTGTGTGTGTGGTGTGTGTGTGGGGGGGGGGGGTGGGTGGGTGGGTGGGTGGGTGTCTGTAACCTCTTCCTAATATTTTTATCTCATCATCACTGTACTTCAAAACAAGATTCCTTTTTTCAGTGGCGGCGCGGCGCGCCGGCGACAAGTTGACTGTGCACTTGCGTTCGACTCTACCCATCAGGGGGCGCTATTAAAACGCCACTCGCACTGGCCACTCTATTTACGGCACGGGCCACTCATAAATTCTGTACAGAACATGAGAAGCACTTTCAGAACGGGCGTTAATAGTATTGGTAAACAAAAAATGTACCAAAGTCATTGGTGGGATGGAACGCGATAATTGATGGCGACAACAACACCACAGCATGGCCATTACTCTAAAAAAAATATTCTTTAAAATATCGCGTATGACTCGTATAGAATGTACAAAAAACGGAACAAAATTTCTTTACGGTATTGGCTAACATTTACCACAGTTAAACAAATTTGAGCTACATGATTCCCTATGCTACCATTGTCTTTGATAAGGTCTAAAAATGTCGCCCTGAAAAAAAAAATTGTATTTCAAAATGGTTATTTAGTGCTTTAAAAAAGTGAAAATCGTAAGTTGATCGGAATCACCTGCCCATTTCCTCCCATAGACTTGTGTGTACTGTACAGCTATTTAAAGTCGCCCCGAGTTTTAATTGTTTATTCATGCATAACTTGCCATTGGCAGTGTAACTTTCCAAACTGTTGTATTCTAGGGTGTTTATTTGTCCATATGAACACTACTATGTAGTTCAGATATCAAAATTTGACATTTTTTTTAAATTGAAGCTCCACAAGATAACGACTTTTTTTTTGGAAACAAAGGCAATTTGGAATTAATTTTTGTATAAATGCTCCCTCCCTCTCGAGCGACATTCCACCGCGGCTGTTGGCCGTGGATGTGCACCCCCCCCCCCCTGCAAAACCTTGTGTATTCCTACATAGAGTAATTAGGGTTCAGGTTGAGTTTATGAAATTATGATCAGTGTATTATAGGAAATAATTGTCAGAGCATTGTCGCCGGAGCAAATGCCATGGAACCGTCCCATAATTATGGGCACATAAAATAAATTAATTTAAACAAGTAGTTTATCATAATTAGTGACGAAAATATAAGGTGTTAATAATGGCCCCCGAGGAATAAGCGAGCGAGCAAATGTTGTTCACAATTGTATTCTTTCAACAAAAGTCAGTCCATGCAAGTTGCGGATAAAAGACTTTTAAACTGGGGTCGCCCAAAAAAGTGTTTTCTGGTACACCCAGGGGCAGATCTAGCCTTTTGATAAGGGGAGGGGGTGACCCATGACGATGGGAGCATCATCCACGAGCTGCGTAGCGGCGAGTGCCGGGGGGGGGGATGAGGGAGATTCTGAAAGGGGGTGTCCCCTCTCTCGGCTATTTTGGGGCTATTTTTTCTAACCCACGAAAAGTGATGTTTTCCTTGATCTATAAAAACGACCATAAAAAACAGTGCATACAGGGGCGCAAATCCAGGGAGACAGGGGGACATGTCCCCCCCCCAATTTTGAAGGTGGGGGACACAATACCCCCCCCCACCAATTTACCGCTGATTAGACATCCACATTGTCACCCTGGCAGCCCGCAAGGGGATTAAACCCCCTAACACCCCTCCCCCGTATAAGTTCCGCTACTAGAAAGTTTAACCCAGCTATGGCAGCTAGACATTCATGGATTAGACATTGGATGTCCAATATCGGATTCACATTGTCCGACTAAGGCAGTGGCGTAGCCAGGATTTGATCTTATGGGGGGGCGGAATATGCGTGGGGGGTAAGCGACCGAGCCCGAGCGAGCGGAGCGAGCGAGGGGGGAGGGTGTGGGAGGGGGGTGTCCCCCTCCCACGATGAGAGCTTTTGAAATTTTGATGCAATTAATCGTGCGATTTGGTGAGTGTTTTTGGCATGTTTTATCGACTTAAAACAGTCGTGATTAAGATAAGGTAGTATGTTCAGGGGCGGATTCAAGATTTTCAAATACGAGGGGCACAAAAAATTGTGCTCAAATATAGCCTACATAACAGGCGCAATTGCGCAAAGGTCCCTTGCGGTCGGGGTCCTGACTGTACTGTGGAAGCTCTATACGGTAAAATACTATCCTTTCTGCTTTATGACTATTTGACGCCATTTAGCGCAAAATTCACTTTTTTTTTGTCACATATTTTTTTTTTCTATTCAATACAGAACAATAAAATCACTCATGATGTTTGTGGCAAGTTAGGCCCCCCAGTAGATTGTGCTGATGATAGCCCCGAGACGAAAAAATATGAATGCGAGCGAGCGAAAAAAAATCGCATTTTTACAACCCCAAACCATATACTTGTACATAAAAATTCGCCATGCAAACACAGAAAAAACACATTTGATTTTCCCCTCCGAGGAAAGGAATAGTTGCAGTTTCACCTTTACAAATCTACATATTTTGCTTCTTTAGTGACAAATTCATCTGAATAGTTAATCTGAATTAATTAATCTGAACAATTTATTCTTGAAACGTAATACTACAAAACACTACTAATCGCACACAATATTCTTTTTTTTTTTATTTTGTATTGAAATTTTGCGCGCGCAGCGCGCCGAAAATTTTCACAGTTTTTGTATGACGCTATTACAAACATTTTGAAGGCAAACAGTGCATCTCCCAAAATAACAAATCTACATATTTTGCTTCTTTAGTGACAAATTCATCTGAATAGTTAATCTGAATTAATTAATCTGAACAATTTATTCTTGAAACGTAATACTACAAAACACTACTAATCGCACACAATATTCTTTTTTTTTTAATTTGTATTGAAATTTTGCGCGCGCAGCGCGCCGAAAATTTTCACAGTTTTTGTATGACGCTATTACAAACATTTTGAAGGTAAACAGTGCATCTCCCAAAATAACAACTTAACAAAAATTCTTATGTAATACAAGAATATGACTTGTTTAAACACTGTCTGCGCAAGGCACTGCAAAACCATTAAACTTACACAACAATCCTTTTGTAGGCCTCTGTTCTAAAAAGTCACTGCTTAGAGACATGCAATTTTGTCTTTGTGTTGCGCTATATACAAAAAAGTTTCATTATTATTATTATTATTATTATTATTATTATTATTATTATTATTATTATTATTATTATCATGATTATGATTATGATTATGATTATACTGTAGTATTCAATTTTGCGTTGCGATTTGCATGAAAAATTATTAACCTGTAGGATGCAATTTTGGGCGCGGAGCGCGCCGAAAATTTTGACATGTTTCTTAACACGCTTATGAAAATATATATCTAAATCCGCGCCTGATGTATATTGCTGTAGATATTTCAACAGTAAGAAAAAAGGAAATGAAGGTGGCAGCTTCACATCAGTTTTTTTTTGGCCAAATCTTAGGGGGCGACCGCCCCCATCGCCCCCCCCCCCTTGGCTACGCCACTGGACTATATAAGGAATATGTCTTGTGATTTTTCTCAAGATAAACAGAATTTAAAGCAGCGGAGGAAGGGGCGAGAAAAACTTTTCAATCCAAATCATAAGTCTAAAAATGTCATGATCAGTCCAGCAACCGAAAATTCGCTCAGCGGGGGTTAAGAAAATTTTGTAGGCTCGTGACGGCCAAATTTTCCGCCAACGACCGAAAACTCAGTCACCATTTATTCTGTCTGTTAGTGTTACGGAGGTTTCACCCCCCTTTTTTAAAGGAGTTTTTTTTTCCGGAGAAAGGGAACGTTTTGAAAATAATTACAGTTTTAGATTAGGCCCTAATAATTTCAAGTCAACGGTGTTTACCTTATGATATTGTAATAATTCTGGTCGCCCAAGAAGTGCACTCATCCAATTTAGTCGGAATGAAAAGCCTGATGGCTATCTTGACTTTTTTCTTTCCAGGCATCTTGGAGGAGTGTACTTTGGTGGTATATTTTTATATTGTTGCAATTTTATATTTGTATTATGCCGAATAAATAATAATAATAATGGAGATGGGAGGGCTGAATAGGTCGTATACACACTTAAAAATCCCGGGTCACACTGACTTGGAAAAGAAATCCGTTGGAGGCACACCCCGAAAAGGGTCAATTTAAACCAAATTCCAGATCAAATATGAGTCAACCTGACTTGGATTTTGGTCAAACGTGACCCGGAATGTGGTTAAACCTGACCCTTTTCTGGGTGTGCCCGCAACGGATCCTTTCTCCGAGTCAGACTGACCCGGAATTTTTAATTAAGAGTGTATAGGGATCTATAATCGTATCGGACTATCGGGTGATGGCGCCGTGAAGATGCTGATGACCAATAAACAGGGGCGGCACCAGGGTAAAATCTTAGCGAGGGTAAGCATTCTTGGGGGCGAAAACGTAAAAAAAAAAACCACGACTAAATTTCATGAATACACTGCAAACGTCCATGTCCCGCTGCCTCCGTCGCCTCCTACCCCCCCCCCCCCGACCGCCGTGACTCACTTTTATAAGAATCCCGTATCCCGTATTTTGACGAAATTTGTAAATAAATTGCTTTATCTTAAAGATTTTTTTCTTGAAAAATAGGAGGATGTACAGGCTATACCCCCCCCCCCGCGACAAGGGGATGTACTATCCCCGCCCCAATGTCATGCCCCCCGATTTAATACATTGACCTATATGGTATGGTACCGTGGGCCGTACCCGAGACTCGTTTTTGTGCGAGTCTTTTTGGAAGTATCGATAACAGTCAAAATGTAATCGCGATCGTATGTATCGGATGTTACCATGGTGAGACGTGAGACCAATCACGCTGGACCGACGCGACGACGAGTAGTGTGTGTGTGTACGTGTGTGCATACATATTAGCGGAAGTAACTATCACATACAAAACATTACAAGGAAGGGTGAGTAGAGAGTGAATTTTTATAGTTTGCAGTTGCCTTTGACTTAATTACAAAGTTAAATCACTTTCGGCTGATTGGTTTCCGTAGAAAACAGTGTTTTCGAGAAATCCGCTAATCTTATTCTTAATGTTTACAAACTTTTTACAACTTGTTTTCAGTACGAAATGTGCGTTCAAAACCCGGAAATGAAATGCCCTGGCTACGAATTGGTGTTGCTAGCCAGTGCAGTGCCAGTGGCATGCCCACGCATCACCCATGATTATTGAAGCTTAGCAGAGACTGCCGCTACACCTGTCTGGTATCATGTGTAAAGAAAGGGCAGGCAGGAGAAGGGGTTCAAAAAATATGGCGCCTATTATTTTTAAAATGTTTGTATTCAAGAAACAAAACTGCTTTGAACCACAAACGTTACGCGGGAGACCAGTCCAGTGTCAGTGAAGAAATCGCGTGGATTTATTCAATAAAACAGTAACGTTATACGCTGAATAGACTCCATCCAGAAATGCAGTTTTTGGCCTTGTATAAAATTGTACACAGACTCAAGCTACCACTCCCATGAGTGGCCAGTGATCCCCTTTGGCTTTGAAGTTTGATATGTGGCTGTTTTGTTTGTTTTTTGTTGTTTATTATTTTTCTATTTTTATACATTTTTTTATTAAATAGCCACACATCGAACTATATAGACCTAGTAACATTAGTCCAAAATTATATTCTTCTTTCACTCAGACTGCGATTCTGATTCTACTTGAAAATGTTCCAATTGACCAGATTTCAAATAAACTAGAAAAACTGGGGTATGAGATGTGTTGATCAATGTCCATGCTTAGATGAATGTATGAATGATACGTATCTCACTGAATGTTCATTTACAAACTACAGTAGCAGTTCTGCAGTGGATATACTTTGCCTTAGTTGTGGATACTTGCAGAACTCGCGTAATCGAGACAGTGAATAAACCAACAGAACTTCTACTCCGACTTCTAACCCAGCTAATTTTGAGGAGGATTGTAGTAACCATTTATCCAGAGTTATGCCAAAATCAAGAGCTCATGCACCACCGACAAGTGAAGATGGAATTTGGGTAGGTAGTCTTAAAAGAATGCTTTCAGTATTGGTGATTTAAATCAATGGCAATATTTCAATCATTGATTGAAATCATTTTTTTTTCAAATCATTGATTTAAATCAAATGAATTGATTTGATTTAAATCATGATTTAAGTCATGATTTAAATCACCCTTTCCAAATAAAAAAAACACACACCTTGTTACCAACCCTGTTTTTATTTATTTATTTTTATTTTTTACTATTTTTTTTTTAAATCTGGGTTGAAGTGTGTGGCTAACAAACCTGTGTTGAACATCATGGACCAATCCTACCTTACAAATGAAAATTCAAATCCTTGTTCACAGATATGAAGTGATTGTAGCCATGGATTGGTCATTTACTACAAAATAAGTAGTCTGGTTATGAATGTCAAATATCACATCAGTTGAGGTATTCATTAGGAAAAATCAAGAAAAAAACCCTTACTTTTTGGAAGTAAAGTTTACAGACCACCTGCAATTTGACGATACAAACTAATACCAGTACTCTAAAAACAAACACACACATAATGCAAGTTTTTTTTTTTTAAATCACTACCTACACATGCGTTATCAAATATGAACAGATGAATGTATCTGATGTATGTGAGTGGGTAGTTGCTTTGATGATTTTTCAGACATTGAAGGCGTATGATTTGGAGCATTAGGTAAATACATGTACTTAGAATAATCATTAGGAGCCAAGGTTGAACTATTATTTCCCAAAGCTGAATATGAGTAACTAAGCTGAAAATAATCACTCCCATGTCATTGTGTGCATGTGATTGTGTTTGTGTAAATGAAATATTTTTTGGATTGTTTATAACAAAATATGTAAGATAATTCTCATTTTGGTTTTGATAATGTGCCTCAGTTTCAGACGCGTGGATGGTCTGCCCCTGCAGTGACGAGGAACACGTCAACAAGCACAGGGCTCATGCTTAGTGCCAAGTTCACACCACAGGAAAGATCAAAACCACAGCCACCCCCTGAACCATATGATCAGTTAGCAATGGTAAGTTGGGTTATACTAAACTACAGAATGATGGCACCACCGCCATTAACCCCGGCCCAGCGAATAGTTACGTCGAGGTACCAACTATGAAATGCCATTTTGTGAATTATTTTTTATTTTCAGCACGTCCCTGCTGGTTACAAAATTATGTAAAAAGTTATGAAATAAGGGTGAAAATTAACACATTTAACTTCATTTTTTACCCATTTTTTCGAAGTTTATGCCTTTTTGTTGTGCACTTGCACAGCCTCTGCATCATCACCACTGATTTCATCGATCATAACTGAAGAAAATACAGTTTTTTAACACAAGAGGGCGCTGCACAACGGGGTACCCCGGGGTACAACGGTACCCCAGGGTATGGCGTGGTGCATCAAATGACGGATACAGCTACAGTAATCCCAGGCATATTATTGACCTTCAATGAGAAACAAAATGATCAGTGTACAATAAATACAGGGCTGGACATTACCAATGATTTGGCTCATTACACCACTGAATGTGGCATCAGATGGGTAAAAATAGAAAGTTACTTGACTGGCTGGCTGACGGGTAAAACTTTTGTAGATGTTGAGTCTATGTTGTATTTGGGCAGGTAGCTTTTCAAAGTCACCTTGCTGACTGTTTAGTGTGTAGTACAAAAAAGTTTGAAGATCTCACCCTGAATATATATCCCCTTGTACAAATACTGGAAAGGGTGGTGGAAATTATCCAGAATATATTGTTGGAGCAACAGAAGCTGTGGATGTTGGCGCAATATAAGCTGAGGAAGTTGGCACAACAGAAGCAATATTTTAAATGAAAGTTATGTACAATTAGGCCACAATCTCAATAGCAAGAAGATACCCTGAAACATAAACAGTTGATTCTTTTTTTCTACAATGAGAGTTTCACAGCATGTCTGGACAAAGAACTTTGAATCACCATCCTTCTAAGGGGGAAGGCCTAACAGAGAGATTACATCCTGGACTGCTCAACAGGGTTGGCATATTTCCCAGTCAGAATCTTATTGCCCATCTAATTGTCGGGGAAATATAAATTTCTCCCATTGACTTTGTACAGGAGAAGGCAATTTTATATCGGACAGTGTCCGGGAAATATGACAAAAAGTGGGAAATATGCCAACCCTGTTGCTTAAAGGTATTGGCTAACATTTACCACAGTTAAAAAAATCTGAGCTACACAATTCCCCATGCTACCATTGTCTTTGATAAGGTCTAAAAATGACGCCCTGAAAAAATTGTATTTCAAAATGATTATTTAGTGCTTTAAAAAAGTGAAAATCGTAAGTTGATTGGATTCACCTGCCCATTTTCTCCCATAGACTTACTGTGCGTACACCTAGGCTATTTAAACTCGCCCCGAGTTTTGTTATTAATACGTAACTTTCCAAACTTTTTTATTCTAGGATGTTTATTTGTCCATATGAACACTACTATGTAGTTCAGATATCAAAATTTGACAATTTTGTTAAATTGAAGCTCCACAATGTGAGCCTATCACTTTAATCATTCAGATGACCACTCCTATTACATGTATATCTTACTAACTCTATCTTTTTTTCTAATTCACAGTGCAGCTATATACACACCAACCCATTTTCAATGCATGATAACAGACATTCATTCCAAAGCCATGGCGTCTACTTCGGTCATGTGAGTATGAGACAAACTTTGTTATTATTCATTATTATTTGAATGTATGTATGCATTTATGCATGTATGTATTCATTTATATATTTAGTTTGTTGTTGGAAAATGTTTATTTTCCATTAGTTTTAACTTTGGCATTTATATTCTGGAAAGAGACTTAACTGGATGGACTCTCTGGGATAGATAATTGTTTTAACTAAATGTTTTAAAATTTCATTCTTCAAGTAAGCTTTATTATCTTTACAGGATGAACTAAATTGTACAAAATTAATGTTTCAATGAAAATAAAAATATAAAATATCTGGGCAGTGCAAATATTCTGTACAACATGTGGTATTACCCACTAGTTGTATTTAAAGAGAAAAATGCTATAGTGGTATTATAATTACTTTTACAAATATTTCTCCACATTTAAATACTCATTTATGATGATGAATTCATGGAATAGCAGGGAATTGCCTATGTACGGTATAGTCAACCATAACTTGAAATAAACCTCAGGCCTTAGCCTGTAAGAGGCACAGTTCTGGATGAATTTTTGCAACTAAAAGAAATAAACATTGTATTATTTGGATCCACCATGAATGAAAAGATTAAAATCCTTTTTAACTTTATTTTTTTTTTGGGGGGGGGGGTCTCTTGGTGACTAGATTCACCCACTTGACCTTACTTTTTGAATTTTCTTTGATTGGATTTATATCCTCATCACACAAACACTTTTGTTTTCTATGACTAATCTACGATTTGTCCTCCATAAGCAATATGTACTCATTGATAATTTAAAATCAGTACATCATTTCGAACAATTCTCAAGTTTAATGTTGTTTCCTGATGTCTAGCGTATCAATGCCACACTTTCTGAAAGATTGACAAAAAAGTTGTCTGATTTACCAAACAATGCTCTCAGTCTGGCTTTTATAGTAAACAATCAGTCGGTTGAGATTAAATGTGTGAAGCCTTCCATTCTCAAACAACCACTGGTATATACATGTAACATAAAAAACAA
>JZLH01S0046679.1:8606-22186 GCA_001188425.1 Eucidaris tribuloides
TCAACTACTGCCTCCCATCGTCACTGGAAGGGGCATGGTTGCAACCAAAGAAGAATGAGCTCGCATGTTATATTCAAAGAATACGGGTTATAAAAATGGGACAAATTAAACTTATGACCAATGTAAGTTAGGGTCTTTACGGTAATGAGGCTCTTTAGAAAAAGTGGCATCTTAACCCCTTGGGGAGCGAGCGGGCCCTTGGTACAGAAGCCCGTACCATTGCACAGCTCGAGGTCCAGACGACGGGCTTCTACAAGAGCCCCAGCAAAATTGACAAAAATTTCGGTCAAACAACTGGATAAACTGTAGACGTTTCACTTACTTAATGTGTCTGTGCCCCTGGAATTACACATTTTTTTGAGCGCAGTATAACAATAGAGAAAATAAATTATGTGTGAGAGGATTTTATCAGAATACATGGGATCTCCATATTCCATCTTTCAAAGTCAACACATGCAAATTGCGTGTCTCTCACATGAACCAGACAGCGACGTGTTAGCATCCGGAGGGCGCGCCAAGGGGGCGAACATGATTCGGAGCCTATTGTTGAACCCCAAGCAAGATGTTGTGTGAAGTCAGCCGTGTGTGAAACCTTTTTGTTCAGCTCGCTTCCAATTGCTCAAAACGTATTCATTTTGAAAATCACGCTAAAACAGGCATGTTCTAATTTTACTTGTTCTCCAGCATACATTATTCATTTTTTACGCATGAGGTGTCAGATAAAAGACGAAATTATGAATTTTTATGTCATGATTTTGTTTCTCAAAAGTAATTACATTTACTATTATGAAAATGGACTCAAAGATGGAATATGCGCGTGCAAATGAAATTTTGGTAGCACCATTATACATTGTTTTAATTCAATAATGCGTGAACGATTAATGATAAGTTATACATCAAATAAAAGAAGAGGAGCATAGCTTTATAATCATACATAATTTGTTGAAGAAATTATTCATCATGATATAATATTTTTGCCATGAAATCCGGTTTCCTTTCTTCTGGGACACACTGTAGAACGGGCCCTTGACTCCCGTTTGTTACAATAAACGTCTTTGCAATAACATTCGATAGCCTGCTGCATTCTAACCAACGTATAATTCTGTACCAAGAAAGAGTGCAAATATTGAAGACTTCGACGACTGCAAACACTTTCGAAAGCCCACTGCCCGCTGCCGATTTATGGTGTACCCGGCTTTGATACAGTGACAATGCATCCTGGTCGCTTCCCGTTCCAATGTAATACCAAGGAATTACAAGGCGACCTCGATCCCTGGTAATCCCAAGGTATATAGCTATTTCACCCTTCTTCCGGCAAACTAAAGCCGTGACTCCAGCACACCAAAGATTGATCAAAAGGACGAGTCGTGGTGTCGACATACAGCATAATTATATTGTATGACATCGCCAATCACATACGATAATCCTTAACAGTCATGATCAACCAGAGGCGTCGATCCTGTGGGGGCAGGGGGGGGGGGAGATCGCCCCCAACCAAGATGAAAATATTGGGGGGCAAACATATCGATATGCCCCCCAATAATTTCGACATCTTGAGAAATTCATAATACGCAATGCAAATATATGTTTTAAAAAGCATTGGAAGGCATTAAAAATGGCATAAAAATACTATAAAACATACAAAATTGCCAAATTTTTTGGCGCGCTTCGCCTGCGCGCAAAATCCTGTATTAAAATTTGAGAGCGCGCCGAAAATTTTGGACTTTTTTCACTTTTGCCCCCCCCCCCCCAATCCGTAACATGGATCGCCCCTGTGATCAACTTTTGCGACAATTCTATAAGTAAACTAGATAATAGTTATAGTTTCTGAATTATCCCTAGCTCTAAAGGTTAAAGTGGAATGAAACCCAGACACATTCCTGAATTCAGAGATTACAGAACAATACAAGAAGAAAATAAGTGAAATAAATTTGGTTGAACGGTTCAAGAGTTATGTTTGTTCAAAGTTTATTTGATCCTTGTTATGGAGGATTGTTAAATTGGCAACTCTACCAGCTTTTTAGATGTAAGTGCGGAGAACTCTCCATTGGTTTTGTACACAAATTTTCACTTATTCTCACTTTTTATCAAATATCTGATTTGCTCTTGCTTGTTGTGCAAGTATAACCTGGCAAAAATGATTCTACATGTTTTTCCGAAAGAATTTAGAAACTTTCTCAACTGACACTTCAGAAAACTGCGAATTATTGAAAATTTGTCTACAAATCCAATGGGAAGTTCTCAACACTTTCATCTGAAAAATTGGTAGAGTTGCCAATTTATGGATCCTCCATAACAAGGATCAAATGAACTTTGAACAATCATAACTCTTGAACCGTTCAACCAAATTTGCTCAAACTTTCACTATTTTTCATCTTGTATTGTTCCGTACTCTCTGAATTCAGTGAGATGTCTGGGTTTCATTCCCCTTTAAATCTGTTCATTTAATAGTCTTCTACAGTAACGAGCCCGTTTGGGAAAAGTGATCTCACATAAATTTTAAGAAAAACTGTTCACTCAAAACAAAATATATAATTGAAATTAGTGTAAGAGAGATAGCCTATACTAATAATATGTACCAAAGAGTGTTTTATATTAAAGGGTCTATACTTTCCACTTTCACGGAATGTGCATAACATTGAGACAGACAATCCCATACCACTGGTGTATATGCTGTTTCACATTTTCACACCAGAGCTAACCAAACGTAAAATAAATTATTTGAATTGTTGTAGGAGAGATAGACTAAGCTAATTATGAAAATGTGTGTTACACTATACATAAGTCTCCATCTTGTGTGCAGTCAAAAGTGGAAAGTATAGGCTCTATTGTATGTAAAACACTCTTTGGTATGTACATGCATGTATAAGAATTATAGACCATCTCTCCTACATGTACACTAATTTCAACAAATTCTTTTGTTTTGAGTGAAGATTTCTTTCAAAATTTAACATTAAGATCACTTTTTCTAAAGGGCCCATTACCGTAAAAGACCCTACTTACATTGGTCATAGTTCAATTTGCCGTTTTTGATAACCCAGTTCTTTGAATTAACGTGCGAGCTCATTCTTCTTGTTGCAGACACGCCCCTTCAGTGATGATGGGGAGGTGAAAGCCAGCATCTTAGCTTCTGAGGCACGTAAGAGCAATCCCAGCCGAGACAAACCAAATGTCTTCACCAAAATATTGAGTAAGGAGATTCCAGCTGATATAATCTTTGAAGACGAGCATGTGAGTAATGACCATGGAATCTGCACATAAAGCCATAGTTTAACTTTGACCACCACTGGCGTAAATCCTGGGGGATAGGGGGATATATCCCCCCCCGACACACACACACACACTTTAGAGGAGAGGGGTGGCCTGTACAATCATCCCCTCCCCACTTTTCGAGAATTTTTTTGTATTAATTAATTAATCATTGATACAATTACTATAATGAGAATTTCTCCTAAAATGACTTTAAAATGCTTAAGATCCTTCAATTTTAGTTCTAAAAAAAACTCAAAATCCCCCACTTGGTCGCTTTGTTCTCTCGCTTGCACTTTCCCTCAATAATTTAAACTTTTTGGCCCCGGAAAATTCCTGCGTATGGCATGGTTTTAAAGGTAATCTCCAGCGCAAGAATTAAAATATGATAGTATAGTTATTATCAATCACTTTGAAAATGTGTAGTCCTCCAACTTTAAAATATTTATTTAAAATGTTGGTTTCAGAGTGTAGTATTATTTTGGCAGACAGAGACCAGCAATCTCAACCTCCCAAATTAAAGTACACTGTCGTAGATTGGGAGGATGAGGATTGGGGGATATATCCCACCACTTTTCAGGAAGGCTGGGGGGGGATGATCTGTACAAATATAGCCCCACTTTTCAATGAAAAGGTATGTTTGTATTTATTCAAAATAGTACTATTGCAGTCACCTTGGGGCACATGGGAAGTTATATTGAATAGAATAATCAGGGAAATATGTATGTAGTGACAGTTTGAGAAAATCTGGCAAATAAGAATAAAGGATGTGAATTGTGGAAACTTACAATATTGGCAACACGGCCAAAAAAAGTATGGTATTAACCCATTGGAGACGATTTGATACGCATTCTTCATAGAACTCTGCACGAGTTAACTCATACTTAGTCTCCAACGGGTTAAACTCTGCACATGTGAAAAAAAGGACCTTCATCATTATTGTTGTAGAGTTTGAAATCCTTGCATTAATTCTAACCGGCATTTCTACGTATGATTTTCTGTTTGATCACACAGTGTGTAGCTTTCCGTGATATCAATGCGGTGGCGCCGATCCATTTCCTTGTCATCCCTAGGAAGGACATTCCCTGCTTGAGTGAAGCAGATGACAGTGACAGTGAGGTGAGTACTAAGGGAGCATCCCAACCCCCCCCCCCCATGTTGATTAATTTTCTTTTTCCTTGTCTGAACTGATCCACTTATTTTAACCCTTTTTGTGCTGACAATGCACCGGTTTGCCAGCACTTTACTGGTAAGTAGTGTTGCACGACTAAGTCGCCAAAAGTCAGAGTCGTGACTATCATCGAGGAGTCGCGACTCCGTCTTTAGAAATGCCAGAATCGACTGTATGCCATATAAACCAGTCAAAACATCAATGACAATGTGTGGGACTATGGTAGGGTCAATTTTTGGATGATCGTAATCACAGTTGAAACAACATAAGTTCAAAAATAATTTTCAAAATGAACTATCATTATCAGTGGTAATGATATTGGACAATAATGGACTGCTTTTGCATCAAAATCACTGAAATCATTGAAGGAGGACACTGAACAGTCATTGTATAGGTTAGGTTGTAGTGTGCTTCTTGTTACTTATTGATCATTCCAACAGAACCGAATGCCAAGAGTCGGCAAATAATCGGAGTCGCGACTTTTGTTCGGCGACTAGTCGACTCCCCAAAATCCTGGAGTCATGCAACACTACTGGTAAGCGTCCCCCTTTAGAAAAGGAAAAAAATGGGTTATGATAATGAGATGATCACAATTGTGAATTTGATGACTTTTTGGTCACATCGATTAACACCGTGGTACAGTTTCCCTTTGGACTTGATAAACTCTTTTGTTTTTTGCTTGTCACATCAGTTTGCTACATACATAAAGAACACAAATCCAGGGTATGCCTGTATGTGCACCCACGTATAAAACACATAACTTTTAATATCATGGTATTGACTGATAACTTCCGGTACAAATGATGTTGTCCACGAAATGAAGAAATATTGAATAATCTGTTTAAAAATTAGATTTGCGTTGGTTAGATTTTTCTAGGGGAAATTGTACTGTTTTTGGAAATTTATGTGTACATAATTACAAAACAATCCAGTTTCTGGCTATATTTGGATTTTAGTTCAAACAAAGTTTTGAATATTACGGTACCAAATTTGGAGTACAATATTTTGGAAGTCATTATATGGGTCCATCAAGGGCCTAAAATTTTGTTGGTTATGGACCTACAGCATATGGCAGTTAACATACGTGTAAGTCTTTATGCCAAGTATGGTCCTTCTGTTGTGTGCTAGATAAACAATTAAAGCCAATAAAGCTGAGATTTTATGATACCATACCAGAGAGAAATAGCCATTGCATTTTTTTATCCACACACACTGTATATAAATATTATTATTTAAATTCAAACTTACATGTAAGTAAAACCAGACTTAAAAGCCTAATTTGTGACTGATAGAGGGCCTGTTGCTGGCCGTCATTGAGAAATCATCACACAAACCCACGAAATCTGCCTTGTCGATTTCCACAAGCTTTGCATGAAGCGCCCTCTGTAGCTCACAGCGAGGCAAGTTTATGCTATTGAGATGTATTGTTATAAATAATGCACACTTTAAGGGAACTGCCTGATATTGTTGAAATGATGCCAAGCAGCCAAACGTCGGTGATTGCTTATTGTTTTTTTTTTTTTGTTTTTTTTTCAATTTCTTCATCAGTTGACATTTCAAAAATTTTATTACAGGCCTACCATATAATTCTGAGTCAAAGAAATAACAGATCAAGAGATTGACCTTTTTTTTGGGTGGTTGGTTCCTGTGTGACAATAAGTATAGTAAACTTTTGCAAATACCATAAATTCTATTTGCAAACCTATCAATAATAATTAAGGATAATGAAACATTTTTGTATACCTCATAACATAGGCATATCTCTTAACTGCTTTATAGAGCACAGATACAAAAGGAGTGAAATTTATGCATAAAGTACTAAATAAATGGGTATTCAAATTATTTCTAAACTCTTTGTATGTATCCATTTTATTCTGGCAAGTTATTCCACAAAGCAGCAGCTGCATATGAAAATGACCTTTCCCTGTACAATTTTGTCACAGTGTGTGGAATCTGTTTTTACTTGAATGCAGCATTCTTTCTGGTTTTTACCATGTTAATTCAATGAGATACAACAGAGCAAACTGATGACAACATTGATTTATCAATGTTGTAAGCGAATGAAAGTACTTTATACTGTTTACGGGACTGGATAGGTAGCCAATGTAATTTTTTTAAGACTGGGGAATGGGGATATTGGTTCATGTTTCTTTGTTAACCCATTGGAGACGATTTGATTTCACTATATAACACGCATTTTCCATAGAACCCAACACAAGTTAACTCGTACTTAGTCTCCAACGGGTTAATGGTATGAGTCTAGCTGCTGAATATTGAACAATAATCTTTGAATATTCTGACAATCATATTCTGTTCTCAATTTTGTGTTTATTCAATTTCATTTTGATTCTATCAGTTACTTGGACATTTACTGACTGTCGCAAGACAGGTGGCCTCAACACAGGACTTGGAGGAAGGATACCGCGTTGGTAAGTGCTTTTCTATATTTGAAAGAGAATTCCAGTCTAAAATCAGAGAGAAATATATGAAGAGTTTCATAGCAAAACCCAATATATCAATTTTAGGCAAACTGAGATAAAAGACATTTTTTTTACTGTGCAAATATAGAGCATGGTAGAAAACCCAACTTAGGTTAAATGCTTGTATGTAATGATACCATTACAGTGGCAAATTTACATAAATCTACATATGGCATTTTACCAAAATTAATTGCTTTAATTTGCAGTTTTATGGCAAAATGCCATATATCCATAAATCATTTCTTTGCAAAATGCCATATATCCATATTGAATTCCAATCAAGGAGGCGAATCAGAGCATCTAATCAATGTTTTTCCGTGGACTGCATGCTAGTGCGTGTCTGGCCTGCCTGAGGTCACTTTGCAACTGTAGAGTTTCAGGGCGCCGCCATGTTGGGTATGATATGCACGCAGATTGGCCGAGAGGATATATTGGGTTTTGACTTGAAAGTCATGTGGATATATTGGGTTTTGCCATGAAACCATGTGGATATATTGGGTTTTGCCATGAAACCATGTTTTTTGAAAAAAATCACCAAATCCCGGGTTATGGTGAATTTTTGAAAATATGCTATCATTCTCTTGGCCTGCCTTGGGTCTCTGTACGTCTGTAGAGTTTTAAGGGCGCCGCCATGTTGGGAATGATATGCACACTGATCGGCTGAGTGGATATATTGGGTTTTGACATGAAAGTCAGGTGGTGTTTATTGGGTTTGCCATAAAACCGTGCTTTTGAAATCACGAAAATAGGCGTTAAAGTGAGTTTTGGAAAAAAATTTGTACGCCAGGTAGCCCTCTCGTTATTCAACATTTTGCTTACCATTTTTGAAAAAAAAATGAAAAAAATGGTGTTTATTGGCTTTTGCTATGAAACTCTTCATATCAAATTCAAGAAATTTGGGAAAAGTTAGAGTAAAGAATTGAACTTTTTATGTGAATGACAGTGAATTGCAGTACACGTCTAGATTACATGGAGAACAGACATGTACAAGTGATTTATCCAATGCATGTATAAATCCCCAATGTTGAACAGGCTTTCATGTATCTGAGCAAAAAAAGAAAAAAATGGTTTGGCATGCAAAGAAAGAAAGCAATATACATTTTGAGCACAAACCTGAATTCCGATCTCATAACATTTAGTCCTTACACTGCTTTTGAAGCAGCCTAATTACGGTTTCAGACTACATGTACTTGCAGCTGGAGGTAGTCTGAAATATGCTTGTGATCCACTTTTGTATCAACTTTTGCAGTAACCATGAAATTCCCATTCTATACAATTTGCATTTGACGATATTGTAAAAAATTATAATAAATTAAAATAAATCAGTTTATGAGTATTATGATTCTATTTTTTTTCACACTATCCAGTGATCAATCAAGGATAGCATGGCAGCCAGTCTTTTTATCATCTCCATAATAAAACATAATAATAATAGTAAATTAAAATAAATCATAGATGGGGCATCAATTTTAAATAAACATAACAAAAAAAGTAACTACCCCCTTTTTCAAAATACGATAACTTTTTAAAAGAACGGTTTTGAACAAAATAATTTGGCAGGAGTCTGCACTTGTTGAGTAGTTTCTGTGTGAAAATGTGATTAATTCGTCAAGTCATGCATGAGTGAACACATGTTAAAGGCAAAAATATCCCTTTTCAAAAGTCACAAGGATCATTTTGGGGAATTTGTGATACAGGATTTTGATAAATTCTGTTTCTGGTTAATGATTAAGCGTTATTTATGTTAATCATCTATCGCTTGACCACCTTACACCTCCCTGGGCACTTTTCACCTTTTATGATTCAGTGAGCTCAGTTAAAAAAAAAAAATCACCTTTCCTCAATATTGAAATCGTAAAATCCATTAAGTTTATTGAAAAAAATTGAAATCGGATATTTTTCAGCGAAATGTATTTTTACATGTTGTACGAACATAAGAGGTTGTAACCATGTTATGGTTGAGTGGGCACATTTTATAAATAAAGCAAAAAATGCCATTATTGACCATTATTTTGGCAAAAGAGACGACTCCTGTAACTTTTGAAAAGTGACAATTTTACTTTTAATGCATGCTCACTCATGCATGACTTGATGGATCAATCACATTTTTACACAGAAGTTAGTCAATGAGTGTAGAAACACTTTTGCCAAATTATTTTGCACAAACCTGTTTTGTTAAAAAGTTATGGTATGTTGAATAGGGGGGTAGTTAGTTTTTTGTTGTGTTTATTAATCATTTAACTGTTAACTTATGATTCTTGTGGTTTAATATATTTTTCACTTTCCAGTGATCAACCAAGGAAAGCATGGAAGCCAGTCTGTCTACCATCTCCACGTACATGTCATCGGCGGTCGTCAGATGAAGTGGCCTCCTGGCTAAAAAGTGTCAAGTTTGTCAAAGTCAAAGTCTTTATATCATTACTATTTCATGACCACTCATAATTCCATCATCATTGACAATCAAATAAACTTAATAGCCAGTAAGCATATTAAGACTGATGATGAAAATATTGTTGTAATTGGATGCCAGATCAGAGGACACATAATCGTACACCAGAACCCTTAATTGTCATTGTGACTTTTCACTTCTACTTTAACCCCTTGGGGACGACTGGCTTATACAGAAGCCCAGTACATTGAACACTCGGAGACGACATAGAATATGACAAAACTTTCGGTCAAACACCGGACACACAGCAGAGTTTTATTGCTTTAAAGGTGAGTGACATGATTGGGAACACTTGAAAATGCCTTAAAAACCAAATGAGTTGAAATATATACCAACTATACACTAGCTGGAGTGGATCTCCCAGCTGGAAGGATTTGTCTCTAATTTGTTTACTTAAGGAGAATCAAGCATGAACATACTAGTATTTTAATTTTATTGGGGCAAGATAAAAATAGTCCCCATAGAGAGCCACACAACAGGTTTGCCTGCCACAAGGGATATTGACATTAGTAATTTTAGAATGAGTCAACGTTTGACTACAAGATTTTCACAGGAGAATCCTTGCATAGTTTACTTGATTCTAGAGTAGTTTTAGCCTATGTTGAGGACCACCCCCCAATCATGTCATTTACCTTTAATGTGTCTGTTCCCAAAATTACACTTTTTGACCAGTATAAAGTAAGAAAATAAATATTGTGAGAAGAATTTTATAAGAAAACATAGGTTTATATTCCCTTCAAAGCCAATCACGAGCAAATCATGTCGTCTCTCAATGAACAACAGTGCTGAATAGCATCGAGCCCAAGAGGTTAAGGAAGGATACTTTGCTTACTTTGAACAAATTGTTGAATTTGGTGTTCAAAGGTGATAAGTTCTGTCAGTTGTATAGATGTGTGAGGAATTAAAATCGGGGGTCTGAGAGTTCAGCTTTAAAGGTGATTTCAGCTTATTTTCAACTTTTTGTGAATTTCTTCCTCTGTACAAAAGTATACAGTGTGTCCCAGAAAAAAGGAAACCGAGATTGATGAAGATATTTCAATATCTTAAAAACAAGTATGAAAAATAAGTTGTACATGGTTGGAAAGCATATTTTCTCCTCTTTCATTTGATACCGGTCACAGAGATTCCCAATCACGCATGGCTGAGCAAAGACAATAAGAAGGGACACAGGTATAAAATCATTTTGCACAAGCAAATTTGAAATTCAAACTTTCATGCTTGAATATATTCGGAGTATTTCGACATTGAAGGGCACATTGAAAAGCTGATTTTATCTTTCTTTCATATGATACCACATTGTGAAAAATTAGGTTGCATCAGTGAGAAAAGACAATTTGAAATGAGTGCTTGCTTTCAGAAATGCTCCAAAATGCATTCATTAAACAGTTTTCTGAGATGGCAGCCAGCAAGCAAGTAAATACCCTTGCGAACAGGCTCGGAGCTTATTGTTGTTGTCCGGCGGGCAAGATATTATGTGAAGTCAGCCGTGCGTGATCCTTATTGTTTCTGCTCGCTCTCGTTCTTAAAATTTATTCACTTAAAAAATCACGCTAAAACAAGCATGTTTTAATTTTACTTGTCTCCGGCATACATAATTTATTTTTTACGCCTGAGGTGTCATTATAAAAGAGAAAATTCTGAATTTTTACGTCATGTTTTTATTTTTCAAAAACATTACATTTTTTACATGAAAAGGACTCAAAGATGGAATATGCGCGTGCAAATTGAATTTTGGTAGCACCAATATCCATTTTTAGGTTCAATTATGCATGAACGATTGATAAAAAGTAATGTATCAAATGAAAGAGGAGGAACAGAGCTTTACAATCATACCTAATTTATTGAAGAAACTATTCATTATGAATTGGATATTTTTGCGATGAAATCCGGTTTCCTTTTTTCTGGGACACACTGTACATGAGCTTTTGCAATTTCATTTTTTTTTTGAGCTCTTTTTATTTGTGGTCACTTACAACTCCAATGTGTTGATACCAAATGACTTTAAATTGATGTGGGAGTGCAAATGCATACCCATTTGCTTCAATTAGTTGAATATTTGTAGTTCTTACTAGGATGACATTAGATAAGATAGAAAGATTGGTAGCAAAATTTGAAATGAGCCAAAAATGATACATATTATTTCAACATCAATAGAAAATGAGTTCCTCAGAGTGAGTAGACCAAAGGTCAGGGTCAAAGGTAACTCCTTGAATACATATTAGCTTTGACAGTCAATGGGTGTAATCAGTCATATTTGCATATATGAAGAGCTCATTTCCAAAAGGGACTAGATCCACTTTTGAGAAAATTGAGTTATTGATATTCCTCAATTACTCATGGTAGTACCGCAACGATGAGAAAATGCACTTTCTAATATCACTTTTCCATAGGCGCTTGTACAAAATCCGGTAAACAAATGCCTTTTTCTCTGAAGTAACAAATATGGATGTAGTTCCTTTTGGAAATAAACTCTTCATATATACATGTTTATGAGGAAAATGTTCCCAGACTGAACACTTCTTTCTGTTCTAAAAAGCAAAAACGGAAATATGCAATGCCCATATTGCAAAATGTGTCACAACTAGAAACAAAAATAGATGAAGCCAAGGTACAGTTTTGATAGATCTGACTAAATATATTAAAGTATAGTACTGTCTTGCCAAACATAAGAAAACAATGTTAGATCTACCAAAAAATTGTTTAGAATGACATAAATAATCTGCAAGCAGATATCACTGTGTACCTTTCCATAGGCAGGATGTTGGGGAATCCCCCCCCCACCAATTTTTGTTATCTTTCATTACTTTCTTGTAACATTGTAGGCATTCTCTAAACATTTGATTTTTTTTTTTTTGGGGGGGGGTTAATGGATCATTTACGTGTTTGTCAAACACATATAGGAGAAAAATATTTTTTTTTTTTCACCATAAACCAAAAATGTTAACTCTGCCTTTAATGTCACCATGTCTGTTATATTAATTAAAACAAGAAAATGTACAATAACTTTCATTATCTGCATACAATGTCAAATTCATTGTCAGTGTGCACTGATGTGCTATAACCCAGTTGCCGAATGAAGGGGAAATGACGATGTTCCGATTTTTTCTCACAGCCCGGGGATTTGTCGCTTTGAGAACCTATTTCCTGTGTACACCGTACATAGTCATTTGGGATGTGAGGTATACAAACCTTTATCCTTCAGAGTTTCAACGACCTCTGGGTTTTCCCAGATTGATATGTCTGGCCGCTCTTATCTGTCTTACTTCCAGTTCATTACATGTACCATCAGAAAGTCTAGAATTCATAGTTTTAGAAGTTGAAATGACAAGTGAAAAGCTTCCTCTGCATTTCAGCAGACACTTGTCATAACAAACTCTTCGAGATCAGGAAGACCACAATGTTGTCCTGAAATTGTGTACTTCTAAGATTACGAAAATAATAAAATGCAAAGAAAATGTTAACTTTAGATTATGTCTAGTCCTAACTTGTCCTACTTCCAGTTATTACACCATCAGAAGGTCTGAAATTTAAAGTATTACAAATGTTTGATCGCAAAACGGGTTAACTCCACTTTACTGACTGTGGAGAAATATACATTTCTCTGCCTGAGTTTGTACACATGTCTGTGGAAAAATAAAAGTAAAATTTGAGATATTTTGTACTTACCTGTGGAATTTGACTTAAAATTTCATATTATTGCTAGGCACAGTATGTATGTAGTAAATGTGTGGATGTTAAAAACTCATTTTTGGTTGAAAATGGAGCTAACCCATTTGCATTTGCAATACAGCTGAAAGTTGTGATAACAAACTCATTGGGACAAGGATGATAATATTGTTATATCCAAATGCTGTAATTGCAAGATTGCAAAAATAATAAAGTAACATTTTAAAGATTGGGTTCAAGATTTGCAAGACCATCATTTCCCTCCATCATCATTACCAAATAGTAAATGGTGTGTTGAAAGTTTGAGATCCATATGTCATGAACTTGTTGTTTTATGAGAAAAACTAGTAATGATATGCTATCAGAATATTTTTTTCCATAAGTTTAATTCTGTTCAAATTGGAGAACTCGGTTATTTGTATGTTCGCATGACCAGATGAGCACAGTGGTCAGTGGGTGACTATGTACATTGATGTGATCAAAGGGCTGAACTCTGCGTGACCTCCGGCTAACGGCTGATTGAACAAAGTTGGAATTAATAGAACGGCCTGTGCACAGGCTGTCA
>JZLH01S0046693.1:0-14450 GCA_001188425.1 Eucidaris tribuloides
TGCAAAATGTGACATACTTACAATTTTAGTGCAAAAATGACTTATTTTATAAATCTTTCAATTTAACATGAAGTTCTTAAGTTATTGACATGAAATTGCTTCCACATATTCCTGATATGTTATTTTACAACATGCTTGGATTGAAATCGGATCGGATTGCAATTTTTATTATATATTTTAGGCTAATTCACTGAAAAATGGACTAATTGTCCATGTTTTTATAAATCCAGAAAAAATGTTTAGACTGCCGTGGACTACCGCTTCAATTTTATGATCACCATATTCTCTGATGTCTAATCTTTAAGTCGATACCAGATTTGGATCCCGTCTCGTCCCGTAAGTTACGTTACAGCTGATTTTCCTTGTTACATTGACCGAAAAATGCATTTATTTTCATTTGTGCGGTTGATCTGAACGATTCGCACTTAATAAATTACGACGCGTGGGGGCGCGTCACAATCTGACATGGCAAGGTTTCAGTCATTAACCCTGATAATTTATCAATTTAACATGAACTTATTAAATTATTGATATGAAATTGCTTATTTTACTGCATGATTGGGTTGAAAATGGATCGAATCGCAATTTTCAGAATACATTTTAGGCTAATCCACTGACAAAATGGACTAATTATCCATGTTTTTTATGAATTAAAAAGAGACTTCCGCCGATTTTCACTTCAGTTTTATCACCACCGCATTCTCTGATGTCCAATCTTTACGTTGATTCCAGATTTGTCTCCCGCCCTGGCCGGTTTTTTTACGTTAGAGCCGATTTTCTTTGTAACATTGACCCAGAAAATGCGTCTATTTTGGTATATGCGGCTGATCGATTCGCACTTAATAATACGACGCGTGGGGCGCCTGACATTGATCTGACACGTAAGTTTTCAAACGCCGATAAGAAGTAAACAAGTTTTATAGGGCTGGTTTCATTTGCTGAAAACCCTCATTCCATTATTATTCCTTATTCCAAATTTGTGACAATCTGGTGTTATTTGGTAAAATCCTGCAATTTGTAGACATGCTAACATTGAATGGAGTGTACAGTCCGCATTCGCTGAAATTATTGTCGTTAAAATGAAATTAACTAATCAAGGTACATTCAATCTTGTTTTTCCTTGCTTTTTTTTAAATCAAAATGTTTCAAAAAATGTTTTTATAAAATGGAAGCTGTCATTTCATCAATAATGAAATATTTCTCAGTGTTTCAGGTCTCTCCAACGGATATCAATACCATTAAAATTTGTCAGGCAATCAGAAATTGGTATTTAAATGGCGCTATAGGTGTTTGAAAATATTTGTATTTTACACTAAAAGTCTGATTGCTCAGATCCATTATTTCAGCAACACGAGAACATGAAAGTATGTTATTTCTCATTGTATTTGGGCAGTCAATCAGAATCTGGTACGTCAATGACGTCATAAATGTTTAAAAATATTTTCATTGGATTCTGAGTCTAATTACTCCTATACTCATCATATAAGCAACACGAAAACAAGAGAAACGTGGTATACCCCATGTATTTGGACAACCAATGAGAAACCCGTAGTTTTGGGACGTCACAGGTAGGTGAAAGTATTTTCATTGGATTCTACGGGTCTGTTTACCCCTACACCAATCATTTAAGCAACACGAAAACATGAGAAATATACTATTCCTCATTGCATTTGGATAACCAATCAGATATCGGTATTTTGATGACGTCATAGGTGTTTGGAAATATTTTATTTTGATTCTACGGGTTTCAATACCCCAAGACCCTTCATTTCAGCAAAAATTTTCGTGAAAATCAGTGAATATTAATTTTGTCGCACTTTGGAGCCATTCTGGCCCACTGTGCGTCGGAGGGAGTATCCCCTTCCCACACCCTCCCCGCTCAATTGATTCGCTCCCTCGCAAGTATGACCTACCCTATCATAATTTGTTAAAATACCAGTCGAATATGTATTTACTATGCCTGCGAACACGTCTTTTCTTATGCATACTTTCAAAAGTTCCGTGGAGGGGTTATCACTCCTCCCTCGCAAGTAATGACGACTTAATTTACAGTTTTCAAGTTATATTCCCTGTATATCTCTTTGAAAACCTGTCTACAATTCTAATAATCTTTATAAAGTATACGTTTAAAATATATATTCACCACGCATAGAATCACCGTTTTTTTGTGGTATTTCAAAAGTTTCCTGAACTGGGAGGAGGTAATTAACCCCACGGCCGACGGCCATGGCCCACCTCCCTCTTCAAATGGTGCTAGATGACGCCCCTGGCTTATGATTTAGGGGGCTCTTACCTCTTGTAATCCCGACAAGCTTATCATTATTTTAAATGAGCCTAGCTACCAAATATAGTGCCAAAGTGCTACTAATCTTGGAATGAATTAAAGCAGTTTTTAATTTATGTGACTGTTCATTTTACAAAAAAAAAATGTGCTAAATGCCAGAGTGTCAAAATAGGCTCCTAGAACCCCGCGTTTGCCCCCGGGACCCTACAGGCGGCCTACGGCGGGCCCTGGACCCCACCACGAAGCTAAGCCAATAGTCCAGGTCCCGATATGTATGTAGTGTCCCCCCCCCACATTGAAAATGGATTGCGCCCCTGAGCTACCAGCGGGCTGTCCATCTATGTTTTGGATTGAAGGGGGAACAAACAGCCGAAAAATTGTCGAAGATTTTCGGCGTGTTCTTCAGGTCGCCGCGCAAATTGTAATACAGAGTTTTTTTTACGCTACAAAGCGCGCATAAACATTGACAAATTTGTATGCTTTTTAAACCATATATTTGCAATTATGAATTTTTCAAGTTGTCTAAATTATTGGGGGGTGGAGAGGGGAAAATCGATATGTTTGTCCCCAATATTTTCATTGGAGGGGCGATCACCCCCACCCCCGAGCAACGCGTTTGCCTGCTACAAATTCCTATTGCAAATTTTGGACCTGCAGAAGTGCTCTAATTTGGTAGACGGAGCGGTTTTTAATTATTGTTGACTGTCCATTACATAAAAAAGAAAAAAAAAATGTGTCGGCAGGGCGTCAAAATAGGTTCCTTAAACAGGTAGAATTCGTATCAAATAGTCCCAATATTTTCATTGGCCTGGTAATAAAATGTCAAAATTTTCGGCGCGCCCTGGACCCCACCCCAAATGAACGAGATATTCTCGGCTTCCAGAAATTGTGTCCCCCCCCCAAGTTTCAAAATGGATTTGCGCCCATGCCAGTGCAAGTTTTGCAAAATAGGTGATATGGATTTATGTTTTCTTTGTGCGAGATACTAATCGAGCAGCTGAGTTCTGAATAACTGATTTTACTCTATAAATCTTTTACGATAGACTTTTAAAAATGCAACTTGTAATGTAGCCTAGGCCTAATGGCAGGCTGAACAAGTTAGCCCATAACTACTTAGACCATTCAGTTTTGTCTACGTCAAGCTTATCTAGGGCCTGACATAAGGCATAGGGCTGGGCGAGCGAAACTTGACTTCACAGAGTCGAAGGTAGGAATGCATATGGTCTCATAGTAGACGAGTAAATTAAACTATACTAACTTGTTAGCCTGCCATTTGGGCTAAAAGTTTGTTTCCTATAAAATCTAGATCTACGGATTATAAAACTAATTGAAAATCAAAACATTATTTTGTTATAGAAAAACTAAGTACAAATAACTTAAGGCTTAAATCTGTCACTAGTTATACTGTCTTGTTACAGTGTTAACTCTAGCGTTAAATTTTGGAGCTTGTTGGCGCTGTTCTGTTTTTTTTTCCATAATGCAAGAAAATGTAAAGAGCTATAACGATAATGACGGGAATAGAACATCTTTTTGTGTGAGATTATCGCTAATTTTGTCAAAATGTTTATTCACTAAATTTCGTTTCATTTCATTTCATTTCATTTCATTTTTTTTATTTCAAAAGATATAATTTCAATTGTCAAAACAATACCAATCTCGTAATGTACACAAGTAACAATAATTAACATAACATAAACATAAATTCATAATTTTAAAATATCAACAAATATTTTTTTCATCTTTTACATATGCTTATCAATTCTTATAATAAAAGATAACAAATATAGCATGAATTTTTATAAACGAATACAAATCATTGATAACAGAAAACGAAGCCTATCCTTTATGACAAAATAATTGGAAAATGGAAATACAGGACCCGTCAGGTAACACAGACGTGTTTGTAACATTGAAGGTCCCTGTAATAAAATCCACACACATAACACACAAATACACACAAGAACACACATATAACACATATAAACACAGACACACAGAGACATACACACAGACAATGCACACATATATACAGAGACAAACACAGACACACAGAGACAGACAGACGCACACACACGTAGAAACGAGACACATGCATACATACAAACAGAAACACAAACACACACAGACACACAGAAACGGACATACAAACACACAGACAGACAGATGGACGGACAGAAAGACAGACACACACAAACACACACACACACACACACACACATACATTGAAGAGCTTATACTCATCCAAATTCTCATTAATTGAGTACATGTTCAACAACAGAGGACGGTTCGTGGTACAGAAATAGATAAACACACAAACACACATACACACAAACACACACAGACACACAACCCAACACACACACACACACACACACACACACACACACACACACACACACACACACACACACACACACACACACACACACACACACACACACGCACATATACATACACAGACACACAAAGACAGACAGATGCACACACACACACACGTAAATACGAGACACACGCATACACACAAAGAGAAACACAGACACACAGATACAGAAAAAACAGACACACAGACAGATAGACAGACGGACAGACACACACACATACACACATACACACATACACACACGCATACATACATACATACATACATACATACATACATACATGCATACACACATACACAAATATTGAAGAGCTTACTTATCCAAAGTCTCATTTGAGTACATGTTCAACAGGAGAGGACGGTTCGTGGTACGCAAAGAGCTGTATTTTACAGAAAATTCTTTACCACGAACCGTCCTGAGCAAGCTTGCGCGGTCACTGCGCGTGCGCGCAAGCGGCGCGCACCAGAGAGGACGGTTCGTGGTAAAGGAAAACCGCAATATCATGAGCGGACGCTTTATGGTGATGTCAGTATGACGTAACTACGTATTTTTCAGACTCTGAAAATTACACAGATTGTAGGTATCCACGAGTACATACGAAAAATGCAAAAACCTGAAAATTGAAAAAAAAAATCACGAAATTGGCCAGAGAGGACGGTTCGTGGTAAAGGCGACGAATAATCGCTGTCACTGTACGTATACATGTACACGTTTGGTAACTGATTTTAGTCCCATTGAATATGGTGAAACCCAAGGATCTATTTTAGGCCAATTGTTACCTAAAGCTTCCTAAAGCTTCCGAAAACTGTCTGCATGTGCATCAAATATGGATAGGGATATAATGCCTATTTAGACCGATGGAAAACACGTTAGTTATGAACATGAATGAGAGATATGTATAAAAATCTGCAACGTGATGTTCAGATAACATCTTTAGCATTTTAACAAATTGTTAATGTTATTAATAATTGAAAAAAAATACCCGTTTATTGAAAAGTGGGGGTATATTACAGATCACCCCCCTTCCCGAAGAGTGGTGGAATATGCAGCCCCCTCCTCCCAATTTACGACATTGCACTTTAATTCGGGCAGTTGAGATTGCTGGTCTCTGCCAGTATAATACTACACTCTAAAACAATTAACGTTTTAAATAAATACAGTTTACAAGTCGGAGAAATTACGCATTTTCAAAATGATTGATCTAACTGTATTGTCATGAAGTGGAGACTACCTTCAAAACAAGGCAATACGCAGGAATTTTCAATGTTCATATTATAGAGAGGAAAGTGAAAGCGAGGGAGCAAAGCGACCGAGCGGAAGCTCTTGAGTTTTTAAAATTAAAATTGAACGATCGTAAGCACTTTAAAGGTACTTCAAGAGAAATTCTCACTACACATGTATAGCAATTTTATCAATGATTACTTAATATTTTTCGTGAAAAGTGGGATGATTGTACGGGCCATCATCCCCCCTCCTCGAAAAGTGGGGGGATATATTCACCATCCCCGGGATTTACGCCAGTGCCATGTTGACTAGGGCATCGATCCATATTTTGGAGGGGGGGGGGGTCAAATGTGAAAAAAGTCACAAATTTTTGGCGCGCTCTGCTCGCCAAATTGCAATAGAGAAAATTGACAATTTTGTATGTTTTATATTATTTTTCTGCTAGTTGACATGGTTTTATAGTGCTTTCCAATGTAGCATATCCTTGCATTGCATAATTATGAATTTTTCAAGTTTTCAAAATTATTGGGGGTGGGGCAAATCGATATGCTTGCCCCCCTCCCCATATTTTTATTGGGGTGGCGACTGCCTCCCTTGCCACCCCAGGATCGACGCCCCTGCGCATTGAAACAGAAACACCTCAGCACGTTAAAGATCTCACATACTTCACTGTTCATCGAAAAGAGAAGGGTGAAAACCCCATTACGGGATTGCTACGTTAATAAAATACCACACCACTTTTTAACGCATGATCCTATGCAATCTGTACGTCTTATCAATGGAGGTAGAAGGTGGGGTATCCCCACCCGCTATCCAAATGGCACGTTAAAAGTTTTATCAGTGACTATCACCATTGCTTGAGAGGTGGTGGTATTGGATTGCACATACGATCCTCATCATCTTACGTAATAGTGTAAACAGACTCTTACCGCAGCACTGCCTGAAAGGAAATGGGAAGTAGGAACTATGTATTACATTTGTTTTAAGATGTTAAAATGTCCAGAAAGCACTCACATGGTAGATGAAGACCCAAATTAAACTTCGAACGAAGGAAAATGACCCAGAATTTGAGATATAACAACATTGTTCACTCTTTAATCTTCGAGGCGGTGGCTTTGGATATCACCAGCAATCCTTATCATCTTACGTAATAGCGTAAACAGACTCTTACGATAGCACTGCCTGAAAAGAAATGGAAAGTAGAAACTATGTATTTCATTTGTTTTAGGATGTTAAAATGTCCAAAAAGCACTCATATGGTAGATGAAGACCCAAATTAAACTTCGAACGAAGGAAAATGACCCTGAATTTGATATATAACAACATTTTTCACTCTTTAATCTTCGAGGCGGTGGCTTTGGATATCACCAGCAATCCTTATCATCTTACGTAATAGCGTAAACAGACTCTTACCATAGCACTGCCTGAAAAGAAATGGAAAGTAGGAACTATGTATTTCATTTGTTTTAAGATGTTAAAATGTCCAAGAAAGTACTCATATGGTAGATTAAGACCCAAATTAAACTTCAAACGAAAGAAAATGACCCAGAATTTGAGATATAACAACATTTTTCATTCTTTAATCTTCGAGGCGGTGGCTTTGATATCACCAGCAATCCTTATCATCTTACGAAATAGTGTAAACAGACTCTTACCATAGCACTGCCTGAAAAGAAATGGAAAGTAGGAACTATGTATTTCATTTGTTTTAGGATGTTAAAATGTCCAAAAAGTACTCATATGGTAGATGAAGACCCAATTTAAACTTCGAACGAAGGAAAATGAACCAGAATTGGCGATATAACAACATTTTCACTCTTCAATCTTAGATACTCTCTCCGTCTGTCAAACTCATCTGTCACCCTGTCAAGGTCGTTTGGCTGGTAGGGGATTAGTGCTCAGCGCTTTTGTTTACTTAGGCTGGCCACAATCTCGGATGTCCATAGGTAGTAAAATTCATTTTCCGGGTTTGAGGCTTAAAGGAGGGATTTCCCTCATGGGTGTGATGGCCATTCCAACACTATCAACATCAGGGTTGCCAGTTTGGCATTTTTAAGGCCAAAAACACCAAATCTGGCCTTTTTTAATATCAAAGGATTCAAAGCGCAGGCCAAACGGCTTTTTGGCCTGTTTTGGCCTTTTTGCTGTGACACATTAAAAAATCATAAAAACCCTATATTTTCCAGGGATTTTCAAATATGTGCCACAAGATTCCAAAACTAGCGGTGTGCATTTACGTGAAAAATTTGGCTGCGTGTAAACCGCGGCAATCAAATTTTCGGCTGCAGCAGAGGTTTCAAAGGTGTTAAAATTTGAATACAACGTTATTTCTAAACAAATTTACGCTCTGATGCCCATTAATGCATCATACATGTAGCTGAAAAAATGTATTTTGCTTAAAAAAATGTGCGGTAAAGATCATATCATGTTGCATGTAGAAAATCTGATTTGCTGACTAATTTGTGAAAATTGAGTTGACCTTAGTCTAAATATCATGGGGGGGGGGGTCGTGGGAAGAAGTTTTCCCTTTCCAGAGTGAGAAAATTGTGCATTTTCCCCTTCAAAAAGGTGCAGTTTTTGCCCCTTACACCGGTAATGAATCTGTATTTCATTTATGTGACTTTCAATTTTTTAAATTTTCCTGATTAAACGACTCGTAACTAATACGTGATCTAAAAGAAAATGTGGGAAGGGCGTGAAAGGGATCCACCAGCATACAGATAAAGTGGCTTAGAGGGGCGCCCTCCTTTTGTAAGAAAATGCTTTTTAGCCTTTAAAAATGTGCATGAAAAAGTAAAGTAAGACTAAATTTCGAAATGACCAAAAAGGTCTATATACATGGAGATGGGTCTAGGAGAGGACTTCTACCTCCTGGTGTAAGAAAATTTGCATTTTGACCCTAAAAAATCTTACAGTTTCTGCCCCAATATAGTAACAAATGAATCTGTTGACTTTCGATTCGTAATTTTAGCTAATTAGACGAATTATAATTGGGATATCTTTGTGTTAACTCGGTCTTAATTTAGTTTTTTTATCACAATCCAAATGGAAGCCAAATGGTATATCAATGGTGAAAGGTAAATGGTAGGTCAATATAGTATGCCAGTAGTCGAAGGTGAATGGTATGTTAGACCACTGGTAGTAACACTGCTTTTCATCACCATTTCACTTTGTTTCATATAATTTCAGGATGGATATTATCACCGTGGCGCTGGCGATCTGTAACTACAGCGTAGCTCGACGACGTGGTGAAGCAATCACATTCGGCCCGTTTTCCAATACCAAGGGTCTGACGTTATGGATCAAATTATACCTCAACGGCAAAGACCGTGGACTGGGAACATATCTGGCTCTGTATATCAGTATCCTCCAGGGTGACGTGTCTATCGCTTGGCCCGGCACTTGGGTGCTAGAAGGAACAGTGGTTTGTCGAAATAATCGGGGGATTCGGAACCTAGTCAAGCGATTCCGATCTGATCCAGTAAGTGACGAAATTGCATGGAAACGCGACGGAGACGCCCTCTACGGCGATGAAACTGGAACATCGATGTTTGTTCCGATCGCAGACATCCAGAATCAGTCAGCCGGATTTATACACGATGACCGGCTTCTTCTCAACGTGCGGGTCTGGAACACCAACCCATTCGTTGAGCCGCTTCCAGTTCGTCGTCCACGGTTCATCACGAAGGACCTGTCACCGCTTCCAGAGGAAGCTCCTCAACCGATCCCACCGGTAGGCCAGCCACCAGAACCCGACGACCAAGACCATGACGACGTCGATCCGACACACGTCCCTCCAGTGGATGATAACCATGCTACTCTTCCGGTTAGCGTAGACGTCGAGACTGATGACCCGGGGAACTTTGTGTGTGCGCTGGAACGTGTACACCACTCGATCTAGAGTATGCATAATAAATATTTCCAGTACTCACTCTCTGTAACTTTACTATATATTTGCGGAAAATACTGAAATATGTAATATGGTATAAAAAGTGAAATATCGATTATAAAACACGTTGGAAATATTAGTGGTTAAACAAGTATTTTTCGTGATATTTTGAAAGAAGAAATAAAGTCTCAGATATCTATCTTGTGAAACATTTGTTTGTCAGGCTGCCTATCACGTGATCACACTACATGTGATGCGTGTGATGTGAATTAGGTAATGAAATGTATTACGTAAAAATTTTAATTGTCATACGTCAACCAACAATATGTAGGAAGGTTGCGCAAGGATTACCCATATTCTCATATTTGTTATATTATTTTTATATTTTCATTTTTTTTATTAACAATTATAATTATGGTTATTCATACCTTTTTTTGATCTGAAATGAATTATTTGCCAATTGATTAGTTATAAAAATGTACTTTGATGTTTAATTTTGATCAAAATATACATCACTATTATATTTATATATGCATTATTTAAATCATACTCCTCCTTCTTCTTTTCTCTTCTCTTTTCCTTTTTTTTTTGCCCTCCCTCCTGTCACTACACTCTATGGTCTTGTTGCTTCCCCCTCTTCCTTCTCTTTTCCCTTTCCTTTCAATTTGTCTGTTTCCACTTTTTACTCCCCTTCTTTTTTTTGTTCTGATTCCTCGCACATTATATTTTTGTGTGTAAGTGTGTGATGCTCATATACTTACTTTTCTCTGGAAACCATCCCTGTTTGACATACATGTAATTGTGTACAAAAAGTGTAGAATTATTCATTGTAAATTGCAAAAGTTGAAGTTTGACAAAGAATTTCTCTATTAACATTAATTTGGATCATTCCTGTTCAAAAACCTTATTTACTATGTTGATAATTTATGATAATTTATGATAATTTGTATGTATATTGATGTGAATTATGTGCATTTTTCTCATACTCCCACCTCCCTGGTCATACTTAAGGTTCTAATTCTTATACTTTACGTAATATTTGTACATTTGTATTTTAAACCCATCTCTTCCAGCTACAATGTTGTGAAATAAAAAAAATAATAATTAAGTAAATAAATAAATAAATAAATAAATATGTAAATGAATAAATAAATCAATAAATCAATGAATAAATAATAAATAAATAAATAAATAAATAAATAAATAAATAAATAAATAACTAAATAAATAAATAAATAAATAACTAAATAAATGAATAAATTTATTATTGAAACTACCTTGACTTATCTTGTCGCAACGGTTAGCCCTGCGACAAAAGCTACATATCTGCAATAATTCCAAAAATATATGTGCTACAGTTATAAATTTAGTATCACACAATAGAACTCATCGAACTCTTTAATTTGAGTGGTATTTGAATACATTTGAAGTATATTTAGGCATACTTTTCTTTAAAAAACCAATTTTCTTGCAAAATTTTCTTATCTTTTTTGAAAAATGCACAATCTTTAAGTCTCATTATTTCACATTCAACACCACTTCAGAATTGATTTATAGTAGTTTATAGTTAAGAAAGGACCAAAAATGACTACTATCAGCTTTACATTAGTTATCAAATGCTTTAAGTATAAAGAAAAGGACTTAAAAAAAGTGGTCCGTGGTGTAATGTCCGTAACGGTAAAAATGTAATGTCCGTAACGCAACATTTATGGTACTTTATGGGATATAATGAATCTGTTGTATTTAATTATCGTCCTACAACTTAAACAGGTCCTCAGCACCCATTTCAGAAAAAAATTGGCTTCACTTCATGCTTAGGCTCACAAAATTTTTGACAAATGTATTGGTAGGTGAAAGGTCATGTCCAAAAAATGTCCCTAACGGCAAGCATTATGTGTGATAACTACCAGCACACGATAGATAGAAACTAATTTAAATTTAAACTGTTAACACTTCAGGGTGACCTGGGTAAGATTACCACGAATAGGTTCAGAATAATAATGATGGTTTCTAGAAATAAGCCCCCAAAGTTGCCAAAAAATGTCTGAATGTAATGTCCGTAACGCTGGAACTGCCCATATAATACCAGAGGTACAATTCTCCTGCTGGTACTACGCTGCCGTGCGGATGTGCTGGTGTCTAGCGCGGTGCTCAAGTATGATGCCATTCCTCTATCTTTAAACAGAGAGCACATGAATTTGTGTTGCGTACACTTAAAACATGTTCGCACCATTTTGTACCGTATTTAGAACATTCGTCGGTTCTCCGGGAGTTATTCTATTGTTTGACTACCCAAGCACAAATCTTGCATCTTGTCAAGATAATCGATTTTACCGGTATCCAAACCGATGACAAGACATCAGGATCAACAGAATGAAATAATGTCCATTTGCCATTTAGGCAGTCTTTCTCTGTCAACTCGTTTAAAAAGCTTTATGTGGAACCTCACTGAATTCTCTTAGCAGTTTTGGCACTTTTTCATTTACATTTATAATATCAATGAGACTTAACACGTAATATTTCATTCATTTTTGTATGTTCGAATTTATCTCTTGTATGTTCGAATTTATCTCTTGTATGTTCGAATTTCATCTGACGATGAAATTATACTTTGTAATATATAGTTGTAACGTAGTACTCCGAGTTCCTTTGGAATGGCGCACAAAATGTGCATTTATTATACAAACATGATTATACTAATCCCAAAAAGGTTTATTAGAGCACCAATTTGGGTTGATAACCCAAACGTTTAATGTATGGTCTTTGAAGAAAATAGGATATCCAAAATGCACATTCCACAGCCTTAAAAAGGTTGCAAAACTTTGCTATTGTCATTCTTTTCTGTCAAACGTTCGGTTCAGTGACGAAAGTAACTTGCAGCTAAATCTGTATGTCTTTACCATGCATGTAATATAATAGTTGATATACCTGTAACATCTTCCATATTTAATGCAGCTCGTTTACACTTTAACGTGCCTTAACAAAATGCAATACATGCTATTGATTAATTTATTTTTTTGTTTTCAAATAATATTCTATAAAACCTAACATGCATACAGTTCTTTCAGCTCGGAAGTTTTATTATTATTATTATTATTATTATTATTATTATTATCATTATTATTATTATTATTATTATTATTATTATTATTATTATTATTATTATTATTATTATTATTATTATTATTATTATTATTAACAGTACTGTATCAAAGAATAAATCTATATATAGCGGTCCGGGATTCGCATACCGTTATTACGATATACTGTACAATGTGATTAATATTAAATGATGGTGCAGGAATATTTTGTTACACTGTGATCATAGATCGGAAAATAAATTCAAGTTTACATAAAATCATTTTAAAAGTAGTTTGGTTTTATACGTTATGGTCCAGTAACACGAGCAATTAACACCAAAAACATGTTTACATACCACATCTCCTTCATCACAGTTATTGTCAGTTTTCCTCGTAAAACCAAGAATTGTGAAAAGAGAAGGAAACATTTGAAGCATGTTTCACCTCACCCGTAAAAATAAGTGTTATCAAGACAAATATTTGGCCACCACTGCTTATTGTTAGGGTCTTTGTTAAGCTTCTATATACCCAAATGAAGGATCATCAGTTAGGGTCCATGGTTATTTCAAGCCTACCCCAACCCCCAGAGTAAGTTTGCTTATGTACCAAGTATGTTGTAAAAAAAAATGTAACAGTGAGGGCGCTAGACCACTGGCCATGCACAGACAAAAAGTAAAGCAACTTGGGGAGAGAGAAGGGATATAGGCAACTTTATTAGGAAGGGGTGTGAGGGGGTGGGGGTGGGTGGGGGTATTTCGCATTTTTGGTATTAGGCTTTTTACGGAAGGGGGATGATGGGTTGTGTATGCGATGAATTTGAGGGTAGCTGCTTTAATTAAATGAAGTACACAATGGTATGGGGGGGGTATGTGTCTTTGTAAACTAGATTTAGCTTGGAAGGAGTATTATGATGTGGATAGCAAGGGATTTGGGATATTTTTTCATAGCTTCCGTAGAATTATTAAAAACGTATGTCTTCACAGTAATTTGGCACAAACTTGATAATTATGTAAGATTTTTTTTTGTTACAATATTGTTATATTGCAATATGATTATTTAAACTAAGAGTTTGATTCAAGTATACATCTAACATTTGATTAACATTTGATTAACTCATTTAACGCGTCTTTTACAAAATATATATCAAATATAATCCTACTTAATCTAAAGGCCTACGAAATTCGACTTTGTCAGAGAGTAACCACTCGTCATTCCTCATGTTTTTCATACTTTATTCCTCGTCTAATTTAACAACATTGTTATTATTTTGTTCTTTGTTACACAAACTCATTTCAAGGGCAATATTACGAAACGCCGAATTTCAGCAGCCGCATCAATATTGATACCTAATTTATATTATGACCACACTCGCATCACAAGTTCAATATTACAAGTACAACAGACAAATGTAAACATATCCCAATTAGCGATAAATCCACACATTCATGCATACAACCCCCCCCCCACACACACACACGCATGTGTTTGTGTGTGTATGTGTGTGTGTGTGTGTGTGTGTGTTGTGTGTGTGTGTGTGTGTGTGTGTGTGTGTGTGTGTGTGTGTGTGTGTGTGTGTGTGTGTGTGTGTGTGT